>PVJA010022431.1:0-34192 GCA_004027025.1 Myocastor coypus
GTACCCGTGGCGTGTGCGCAGGCTCAGCTCCCAGTGGTGCGATTTGTTTCTGGGCTGGAACAGGAAGTTATTCGCCAGAATGCAGAGGCGGGGCAGAGGGGTGCAGGGAGCTCACCCTCGGCGGGTGCGCAGGCTCAGCTCCCAGCGGTGTGATTTGTGTCTGGGCTGGAACAGGAAGTTAGTCGCGGGAACGCAGAGGCGGGACAGAAGGGCGCAGGGAGCTTACCCGCAGCGGGTGCGCAGGCTCAGCTCCCAGCGGTGCAATTTGGGTCTGGGCTGGAACAGCAAGACACAGTCTTATGACTCTGGGTACAGGTATAGAAATATTGCCTGCACTAAGATTTCTCTAGGAAGGGCCCATCTGTGTTCTTCAGCTCCAGAAGTACAACTATTGATGACACGATGTAAGTCTCTACCAGATGTTATGCTGTATGCCTGCAGACATTTGCACTTACGTTCTGTAGATCCAGAACCTTAGACACCAAAACTACAAGCTCAATCACAACTTTTCTTCCACCTAAGGGAACTAGAGAAAACCTTTTTCATGTCCCACAATATTAGGAGCATGAATTCTAAAGTCGAAGACTTGAGTTTTGCTTGCCTATGTCCTGAAACACCTAAGAAATATATACTCTATAGCTTATGAACTTTGGACCACAACATTGATGTTAAAAGTGCTAGTACCTATAGTGCTTGTCCTGTAGGACCTGGGAAAGTATTACATAGTTCATAAAAAGGTAACAATATTATAAACCCCACTACCAAGTATAATCACTTGATAGGGACTAGGGAAGCTTTATTTTGTGTTCCAAAACCTCAAGTCCATTTTTGCTTGTGCCACCAATCCCAACACCACCTTTACTTTTGTTTACCCAGAAAGACCTGGAAAAGTCCTATCCCATATTTCTGTGGGTTTTGGTTCCTTAAGCCAGGTCATATCTTACATTCTTCCTGAACATTTTAAAGAAAATTTCATTCACATTTTGTGATTCAGTTATGGCAGAAGCTACAATTTTTGGCATCACTTATTTGTTCCCTAATAGAACTGGGGCCAAACCTCTCCACATCCCACACCAGCAAAGTTACATCAGTTATCCATTTAAAACCGAGCAATATTAGAGCTTGATGCTGTATACTTTTAAGGTACATTTCCTTGGAAATCTATATCCATTGAAAAGTCATAAAATTCTCTCCATAAAACACTTTAGTATATAAGAATGTGGACGTATACATGCCTGAAACAAAAGAAAGGAGTAAAAGTTACATAGAAACTATGCTTTTGAGCTTCTTTGTAGTCAACTCCTAAGCTCCTACCCAAGTGACATCACATAACTTAAGTAAATGAAAACCATATTTTCTGCAAAATCTTCTTATAATCTTGAAAAAACAATTGTTACACTGGATTTGCATACAAATGTAAAGACATAAAAATACAAAACTTCTTTTTTTTTTTTTTTGTCTTTTTGAGACAGGGTCTCGCTATGCAGTTGAGGCTGGCCTTGAGCTCACTTTTGTAGCCCAGGCTGGTCTCGAACTCGCACCGATCCTCCTGCCTCAGCCTCCCAAGTGCTGGGATTATAGGCGTGAGCCACCACGCCCGGCTAAAAATACAAAACTTCTGATGGGAGAAAATAATTATCTGGAAGGATACCTCAATATGAAATAAACCTATGAAATCAATGAAGAAAATTTAGAGTAGGAAACTCAGGGATATATGAGTAAACAGAGGGCCAGCACAAAGAAAAAAATTTGAGAGATATATGATAAATTAAACAGTTAAAATATATAAGAATCAATGAGAATTTTTTTTTTTTTAACTAAAACTTTCAGTCAAGGATGTGAAAAAGAAAATAGCAGTCTTCCACAAAAGCCTAGAACAAATAGAAGAAAAACTATGTGAATTTTAGTATAGATCTTCTGATTTTAGTAAGATGAGAAATAAAAAGAGAGGCAGAGGTGAGATGAAAATAAAAATTGAAAAAAGAAGAATAAATTAAGAATAAAGAGACCTATGCGACTTTTAGAACATCATTTTAGAAACTAGCATTCATATCATGGGAACTCCAGAAGATGAGGAAAAGGATGATGAAAACTTATTTGGTTGAATAACAGCCTAAAAATTCCCAATTTTCAAGTAGATACAGATATATAGATAAAATATCTCAAAAGACTACAAATAATTTCAAGAAGAATGTCTTTACTATAACATGTTATAGTAAAAATACCAAATATCAAGACAAAATGAGAATCTTAAAATAAGAGAAAAGCATCAAGTCACTTAAAATGAAATGCACGATAGACTTATATCATATTTCTCAGGAGAAACCTTAGAGACCAGAAAAGAATGTGATGTTCAAAACATTGCACAGACAAAAGTTCTGCCATCCAAGATTACTGGAGGAAAATTATTCTTCAAAGATGAAGAAGACATAAAATCTTTTCAAGATAGTCAGAAACTGTGGACAATCATTCTCATTAAACAAGTGCTACAATAAATACTTGCATGTGAAAGACAAAGAAAATCAAACAGCATGAAAAAAAAAACAACATAAAGACAGAAATTAATGAGAGGTTACAAATAAAAACATGCAAAAGAAGAATACAATTAATTAACTTAGAGGAAATTCACACCTAATAATATTAAATGTAAGTGGATTATATTCACTGATCAAAAACCATGGGTTGGCAGATTTAATATTTTAAAGACTCAATTATATGTTATGTATAAGAAACTCACTTTATTGGTAAAGAATATATGTGGACCAAAAGTACAGTGTGAGAAAAGACATATCAGAAATGGAAGCCCAAAGTGTGCTACATTCTTATCAAATAAAGCAGACCTTAAATTAAAAAAAATTGGGTAGAAGACAGGTGGACCTTGGAGAACTACAGAGCCTTGGTGAGATCTGCCATCATCACCATCAAAAGAACTTTGCCCAGCCCCACTCTTCCAGTGGATGCAGAAACCTTAGTGAGCCATGTACTACTCTTTTCAGAGGTTTGTCCAGCCCCAATTATCCTCAGTGCCTTCCTGAGCTGTGGCTTGCCACTCATCATCATAGTGGAATCCATTCTGAACTCCATGCAGAAGAAACTTTGGTAAGCATACCCTGCTCCACCACTTACCAGGTGCCTTGCTGTCCCACAGGCTGCTCCCCTACCATTGATACTGACACTGAGTGAACATTGAGAGGTTAAAAAGTGTAAAAAAAAAAAAAAAAAGAAAGGAGCCAGAGTCAATCTCAGACCTCCAGCCCACCAAGAGGAGGTCAGGAGAACTTGTAAGTCACATACCCAATATTTCTGAAATGATAACAAATGTAATATAGAAACAACTCCATCAGGCTATAGAAAAAATAAGATTAGGGCCGGTGAGATGGTTCAGGAGTTGAAAGTGCCTGCTTAGGCAAGCTTAGGGAACTGCAGGGACCACGATTCAATCTCTGGTAGCACATGCTGTGCCAGCCCCATCCCCAGGGCAGGCTGAGCTGATCATAAAAAATAAAATAAAATATAAGATCTGAAACAATCTATCAGGTAAAAAAGAAATTATAAAAATCATAAAATAATTGTTTAACACATCTATAGAAGATATAAATAAAAATACAGAATAGAAAAATGATAGAAACATCAAATAAGCAATGCAGGAAACAACTAGAGTGCATGAAATATGTCAAATAGCAAAGCAATCAAGAATTCTGTGAAAAAAAAAAAAACCCTTCTTGAACACAAATGAAGATGGACTTTCAGACCTTGAAGACAGCATCACAGCTAGTTAATGTGAAAAGAAAGATCTTTTAAAAATATCAAGAAATTAGGAAATAGCAATTCAGCAGCTACAAAGACAATGAAAGAAAACTTAAAATTATTTAGTGTCAACAAAAAAGCAAGAGTCAACACAAGTGACATAAAAAGACTATTTGCAAAAGTGGTAGCAGAAAATTTCCAAGTATGGAGAAAGAATCTGACATACAGTAAGTGAGGCATATAGAACAACAAATAATATAAACTCATATAAATCTATACCTAGACCCATAAAAATCAAAATCCCAGGAATTCAGCAAAATAACAGAAAATTAAAAGCTATTGTTCAAGAGAACCAGATCACCTATAATAGAAAACCCATTGAATGGCAATGCAACACCTATTTGTGATAATAATGGGTTATCAGAAACAAGGTGATATAAATGGAGGACCACTTCATAGTGAAAAGAATAGTTAGGACAGATATACAGTTTCTTTCTCTTAGTTCAGAGAGAAGAAAGATTTGCACTAAGTGTTTAGACAAGATATCATGTCTGTACCTTGTACTTTGAATATCTACAACAAAGACAATAATATGCAATGTATTAATTATTGTAACTGTCCTACTAGCCTGTTTTGAAACTGTCTCACTGCTATTTCTTTTTAAAATAGATTAAAAAAGAGTCATGGTAGATTTCTCAACACAAATCATAAAGTCAAGAAGAGCTTGGATTGAGATATTTGAAGTCTTGAAAGAAAATGACTTCCCACCTAGATTGATGTGCCCTGAAAAACGATATTAAATTCAGTGTCAAGGTAAGATTCTTCATGACAAAGAACAACTAAAGAAATTCGTGACTGCCAAATCAACCCTACAAAGAATACAGAAAGATATTCTAGAATGAGATAGAAATGACCACAACTTTATGAATAACTACAGAAAGGAACCACCGATCAGAGCAAGCAATTACATGATGGAAAAATATGAAACCCAAAGCAGAAAAATAACATGACAAAGATAAGCCAATGCCAGTTGTAACCATAAATGTAAATGGCCTCAATTTATCAATCAAAAGAAGCAGACTGGCACAATGTATCATGAAACAAAATCCAACAGTATGTTGTATACAAGAAACACACTTAGCTCAAAATGAAATTCATACAC
Organism: Myocastor coypus; assembly: GCA_004027025.1. Classification (NCBI taxonomy): domain Eukaryota; kingdom Metazoa; phylum Chordata; class Mammalia; order Rodentia; family Myocastoridae; genus Myocastor; species Myocastor coypus. The sequence continues at coordinate 4,910 of PVJA010022431.1, forward strand.
TAAACGTCAAAGGGTGGTAAACAATACTCCACATGGCAGAACCCAGAAAAAACAAACAGATGGGTAGCTATTCATGTTGCTGACAATATCAACTTCAAACCAAGAATGATTAAAGGGATAAAGAAGATTACTACATACTTGCCAGGGGAGAATTGCAATAAAAGGAAATAAAAATCATGCTTCAAATATAGGAGCATCCAAATGTATAAGACATTTTAACAGATATGAGAAAGGAAACAAGCAGTAACATAATTGTAATGGGGGACTTTGGCACCATAATGTCACAAAGAGATACATGAATAAGGTAAAAAAATTAGTCAAGAAATAGCAGCACTAAAGCAAACTTGTGAAACAATGGATTTAGTGGATCTTTACAGAGTGTTCCACCCAACAATATCAGAGTAAGAGTACACATGCTTCTCAGCTGCACGTGAGATGTTCTCCAAATAGTCCATATACTAGCACATGGAACATGCTTAAGTAAATGCAAAGGAACTGAAATTGTCACATGTATATTATCTGACTATAGTACAATGAAACTGGAAATTATTGACAAAAGAAATAACTAAACAGCTGGGCATGGTGGCACATGCCTGTAATCCCAGTATTTGGGAGGCTAAGGCAGGAAGATTAGTGTGAGTTCAAGACCAGCCTGGGCTACAAAAGTGAGCTCAAGGCCAGCCTGAACTGTATAGTGGACCTTGTCTCAAAAAGACAAAAAACAAACAAAAGAAATAAAAATACTAGAAATAAAACAAAACACTATAAATGGAAATTAAATGACATCCTCCTGAAAAATTAATGGGTCACAGATGAATTTAAAGAAGAAATTAAATAATCAATTGAATTGATTGTAATTGCAATCAAAAGAAAATTCAGATGCAACCTACTGGAAACTGTGGAATGCAACGCAAGCTGTCTTAAAATAGAAATTTATAGTGGTAACTTCCTACATCAGGATAAGAATGATCCTAAATAAGCAATCTTATGCTGTACCTCAAACTTCTCAAAAAACTAAATTCATCAGTATTTCAGTAGGATACAAAATCATCATTCATAAATCAGTAGCATTTCTGTACACATACAACAAATGCACTGAAGGAGAAATCTAGGAAACTGCCATTTTCAATAGTACCAAAATAGGTGAAATACTTAGGAATTAATCTCACAAAAGAAGTAAAATATTTTTACACTGAAAATTACAGTACTCTAAGAAACGAGATCAAAGAGGATTTCAGAAAATGGAAAGATATTGCTTGCTCCAGGATAGGAAGAACCAGCATGTGAAAATGGCTACACTTGCAAAATTGTTACTCAGATTCCATGCAGTCCTCATTAAAGTATGATGAATATATCTCACAGATCTAAAGAATAAGTTCTTAAAATTCACCTGGATACAGAAAAGACCTAGAATAGCAAAAGGAATTATGGGCAACAAAGAAAAAGCAGGTGGAATCACAATCTCTGAGTTTAAATTGTAGTATAAAGTTGGAAAACAGACTTGAGAATGTATGGAACAGATTAGAAGATGCAGACACAACTGCAAAGACACTCAGCCACCTTATATTTGACAAAAGGGCCAAACATGTTCACTGGAAGAAAGTTAGCTTCTTTAGTAAGTGGTGCTGAAAAAAATTGGTTTTCCACATTGTGAAGGCCAAAATTAGACCCAAGTCTTTCACTATGTACTAACCTATCATCAAAGTGGATTAGAGACTTAAGTATTAAAACAGAAATGTCAAATCTTATGGGACAGAAAGTAGGTAGAAATCATAGACATAGCAATAGATAGTTTATGAATACAAGCCAAACTGCATGAAAGTACTGCAACAGTGAACTATTGGGATGTCATCTTTGAAAAATTCCTGCATATCAAAAGAAATCACCTATGGTGAGAACAAGATCCACAAATTGTGAAAAAAAAATCTTAGCCAATAGTCACTCAGACAACTTATAAGTATAGAAGCACAAAGCACCATATGGAAAATTATGAACAATTATTTGAATTATGAACTAAAAAGTCTGGAGAAAACATAAATTTGTGAACATATAAACTTGCCAAATTGAGTCAAAAGAAACAAAAATAGTGACAGAACAATAATGAATGATGAAATTGAAGCATTGAAAAGCCTTCATTGAAAAAGACCTCTTGAACTATTTGTTCTGTCAAGTCCCATAAGATTAAGTTTTTCCTCTCTCAGAGCTTCATAGACCCCTGCTTAATCTTATCTGCAGACCAGAATGTGCTTTTTTGCTTAAAAAAACAAAAACAAAAACAAAACAAAAAACCAGCCAAACCTTGTCTTTCTGCTGGTTAGCACCTGCCTGCGTGGAGTACAGCTAATCAGTTGCTGGCCTGGCTAATAAAATGGCTCTCCAAATTTTAATCTGTTCTGCTCTCAGCCTCTTGTTTAATTTGAACCCGGCACACAGACAGTTGGTGCTTGCTCTTCCGTTGTCACTGTTCTGCTGCCTTCTGCCCACCATGAGTGTTTCCCTTCACTGAAGCCTCTCTGCAATGTGTCGCTCTGCCTTGGAGCCAGCTGACTGTGGGCTGAAACCTCTCAAAACTGTGAGCTAAATAAGCCTTTTGTCTTTAAAAAAACAAAGAAGAAGAAACATACCTCATGGACCTGATGATTTTATTGCTAAATTCAATAAAACATTTAAAAAATGAAGTAATTTCAATTCTTAAACTACTTCAAAAAATTGAAATGGATACTACTCTGTTAAACTTATTATGCGGACATTATAAGCATTCAGTCATAACAATACTAAAAAAAACACATTCTTAATGAACAGAGATATAAATATTTTTAATAAATGCTAGAAAACCAAATTCAGCAGCAGACTACAAAGTTGATCATAGTGATTGAGTAGGATTCATCTTAGGATGCAAAACTTTCAATATGCAAATCAATAATTGTGTCATCACACTTTAGCATAATGAAGGACAAAGACAATGTAATCATTTCAATAGATGAGCCCTTCAATAAAATTCAACACTTCTTTATCATAAAAACTCTCAACAAGTTAGGTATAAAAGTAATTGTCTCAAAATACTGTTTATTAAAAATTCATTGTCAATATCATACTGGAAAGGACAGATTGAAAGTTTCTCTAAGTCCAGAATATAGCAAGGATGTCCATTTTCACCATTCTTATTTAACATAGTTCTGGAAGCTTTACCAAGAACAATTGGGCAAAAGAAAGAAAATAGGAAGGAAAGAACTTATGTAATTTATGTTCATAGAAAAATGATTTTACATTCAGAATAGCCAAATATTTTACCAGAAAGTTGGTCATGTTGATAAATGAATTAGGAATGTTGCTGCATAAAATATCAATATCTATCTACCTATCATCTATTTATCTATCATCTACCTGTCTATCTACCTATCTATCTATCTATCTATCTATCTATGTATCTATCATATATCTATAACCTTTTATGCACTAGTAATGAACTCACTGAAGAAATAGGGAAATCAATTGTATCCACAATAGCTATAAAATTAAATATTTAAGCATCCTGGAGTGGTGGTGCAAGCCTGTAATCCCAGCACTTGGGAGGCTGAGGCAGGAGGATCAGTGTGAGTTCAAGACCAGCCTGGGCTAAAATTGAGCTCAAGGCCACCCTGAACTACATATGAAACCCTGTCTCACAAAGACAAAAAAAAAAAAAAATTAAGAATAACAACTGAAGGAGAAAAAACTCTGTAAATAAAATTATGGAATAGTTATTAAATGAATAATAAAGGCATATAAATAACCACACTACCTACAGTTATCTTTAGGCTTAATGTAATTTATGTCAAAATAATAATAGCTTTCTCTACAGAAAAAATGTTCTAAAATTTATGTGGAGTCAACAAAAGACTCTAAATAGCCAAGACCATCTTGAAAGTAAAAAAAAACAAAACAAAACAGTAGTGGAGATGTCACAATATTGATTTAAAAAATATTACATAGTTACAGTAACCAAAATAGCATGATACTTGTGTAAAAACAGACATAGACAAAATACAGTTTTCAGAAGTTAACCTATGTTTTTAGAGCTAACTTATTCTTGAGAAGATCACCAAGAACATTCATAAGAGCAAAAATATCCTCTTCAGTAAATGGTGCTGAAAAGTTGGGTGTGTATCTATAGAGAACTAAAACTAGATCTCATTTTCTTACAATACACAAAAACACAGAAAAGAATTTGAAATAGATAAAAGACCTAAATGCCAGACTTGAAGCTGTATGATTAATTTAAAAATAATAAGAAAAACCCTTTAAGAAATTGAATTGTTGTAAGGAATAGCATTTTATGTAAGTCTCCAAAGATACAGATAATATAAAGAAAAAAAGAATTTGGTTTATATTAAACCAAGAAGCTTAACATAGTAAGATAAATCATCGGAGAATTTAAGAGGCAGCCTACAGAGTAGGATAATTTGTTTGCAAACTATTTATCTGACAAGAGATTGATATTTATCATATTAAGTTCTCAGAAATTTGAACACTAAACAATCACTTTAATAATGGCCTAAAGAACTAAACAGAAATTTATTAACAGACAGTAGGCACAGGACCAATGAGTACGTGAGAAAGTGCTTAATCTAACTAATCTCCAGAGAAACGTAAACAGAAACTGAAATTACATATGATCTCACCCTAGTTAGAATGGTCACCATCAAGAAAACAGAACATGATAATGCTCCTTAGGATGGAAAAAACCAAAGAAAACTCATGCACCCTGTATGATATATCCATTATACAATAGAGTATGAAGACTCTTCTAAAAAATAAGAATATGGCCAATAAAATCTACTTGGCCGCTAAAGAGGGCAAAACATTACAGCAAAACGGTATCTGCGGGGCTGGGGAGATAGCTAGCTCCGTGGCACAAGTGCCTGCCTGGCAAGTGAAAGGTTGTGTGTTCAAACCCTGGTCCTGCCCCCCCCCCCCACACACACAAAATATCTGCAAGTTCATGTTTATTAAAACATTATTCGTAATAGCTAAAACACAGGGGCTGGGGAGATAGCTCTGTGGCATAAGTGCCTCCCTGCCCAGTGTAAGGTTATGAATTTGAGCCCTAGTCACCCCCTCCCCCCGAAAAGAAAGATAGACAATAGCTAAAACATATAATCGTCCCGTATGGCTTTTGACAAGTAGGACCGGACTGGGGAGATGGCTCAATAGAATAAGCATGCCTGAGTTCAATCTCCAGTTCTGAAACAAGCAAGCAAGCAAGGAAACAAACAAACACAAAACAGTGGGACAAGGAAATGTGGTAAGAAATCTTGGAAACAACCAAAATGCTGATCACCTGAGGAATGAACAAAAAAGATGTGATATTTTAATACAATGGTGTATTACTCAGCTATAAAGAGAGACAAACTTGAGGGCTTTATAGACAAATGGATTCAACTAGAGGATATACTCGTAAGTGAAATAAATTAGACCCACATGTGTAAGCATTGCATTGCCTGCCTGTGTGAGAACCTAAAAGAATAAATAAAATATGAATGGTACAATAGTTATAGTAAAATAGAAAGAAACTGAACACAAAGAATAAACAATGAAGATGAAGGAAAGGAGAAAAGATAGGGAAAAAGGGGGGACATTATGCAAGTATATATACAGGATAGCTGAGATGATTGATTTACTAATGTCCATCCAGTTTTTTGAAAGTAGTAGTAGTTTAAAAATTTTTACTTTGACCAACTCTGCATGCCAGTATGTACAGTATGAGCAACTACATTAAGGACAGCAATGTGCAGTATAAAAATCACTGCTGAGTATATTCTATTTCACTTTTTGTAGATGCGTGCTATTTCTAATATCTTATCAATTACTGTTATACTCTCTTTAACATAAGTTAGAAACTGAAGAGTAAAAAGGACAGGAAAGAATAAAGTTTATTGAAAGGAAAAGTTAATGCTTAATTGTTCAACCAACCTTGCATACCTATATCTGGTAATGTGAGCTAAAAATTTGACTATAACAATGTATAACAACTATTATTGATTTTCTATTCTTGGTTTGAAATTATGTACCATTTATATTGCTATATGTTGCTTAGTTTCTGCCTTTGTTTTTGCTTTTTCCTCTTTAAAATAAAAATTGAAAAAAGGAAAAGGTGGCATGTATTCACGGTGGAATATTATTCAGTTGTAAGCAAGAATTAAATCTTGTCATTTGTAGCAATGTGGATAGAACTGGAGGTCATTATGTTAAATGAAATAAGGTAGACACAGACACCCAGAATACTGGGTGTTCTCATTTGTGGAAACAAATAGCATAATGGAATGGTATGAAATGGTATGGAATGGGATGGGATGGGATGGGATGGGACGGGATGGGATGGGATGGGACCGGACAGGACGGGAGGGGACGGGACGGGACGGGATGGGATGGGATGGGATGGAATAGTGGTCACTAGAGACTAGGAAGGAACTGGGGACAGGAGATGGAGAGAGGCTGCATTAGTTATATTTCTCACGGCTGGATGCCACCTGGCACAGTTTAAAGGTGGAGTGGGCTCATATTTTAAGAAGATTTGGTCTATCCGCATCTGGTTCTAGGGCTGAGGCATCATGGTGGAAGGGTATGGCAGGGTGTACCTGCTTCTCTCCTGGAGACCAGGAAGCAGGGGAACAGTGTTGGGGAGGAAGACCCAGACATAAACCTCCCATACCCACCTGGACATAAGCACAAGTGTGCTCCACTGAACCCAGGTGGGTCCCAGAGCTGTTCAAATTGACACTGTCCTATTTAACTATTATAGTTTAGTTCTATAAAGGCACCAACACGTAGCTAGAAGGGCGAAATCATTCCTAGTTTTTATTTAGTTCACTAAAATAAGCTTAAGTCCCTAGAAAAGATGACAAAAATCCTAGCACATAAAAATGATTCATGGTTGGAGAGGTGGAACACTAATTACACATACTAATCATGTACTGGACTGTTACCCACCCCATAAAGTTATATAAATATTGTTTCAATAAAAATTAATTGAAATTAAATTTATTAAAAAGTACAGAAAAAACTGAGGTAAAATTGTTTGGAAACTCATCTAATAGTGAGCTCCAAAATATTAAGACAATTCTAAGGCCAATAACAATTCCAATAAGTATTTCTACCTAAAATTTCCATTTCTTGTTGCTATTCCAAAGAATAATCTTAAGAGTTATAGACATGTGTCTGTACATTCTTATGTTGGTTGAATATTAAATGCTGTCCTAATAACTTGAATGGAAAATGGATTTTGGAAATGCTCCTACTACAGCTGTGAAGGGAATTACTGTTTAAATTATCATGACAATTTAAATGTTAGAAAGAGGGCACAGCATTTGTTCTTCCAGATATGCATGCTGAATCTGAAATTCTTGCCATATTTATTGAAATTAAATTCAGAGGAAAATAGAATTTACTGTAGTATAGGCGAGGGATGACTGACCTAATTGCATATCAACTGTGTTTTTTTTTTGTACAGGTTATAAAGTCTGGTTTCATAGCTCATGAGGAGTGCTAAGCTTTAGTAACTCTGCTAGTTGAATAAATATTACTTTCTGAAAGAGAGAGACTACGGCACTGAAGCAGGCTGCATCACTGCAGTGGTTGATAGAATGTGTCAGTTTGGCTGAATGACTCAGCGGCCTGGTTCCCTGTTGGTGGGAGCCCCACTCTGGGGTACAATTGGTTCCTCCTTGGAGCGTGACCAGAGCCTGCCTAGGATATGATTGGCTTTCTCCCTAGAATGGGATCAAGGGCCCATCCTGGTTATGATTGGTTCCACCATAGGGCACAATGGGCCCACGTCAGAATGACAGCACAAAGAGACTTTTTAAAGGGCTGAAGAAGGAGTCAACACTTCACTTCATTGGAGAAGCTTCAGTCTTTGCATCTCGCCTGGACTTCATCATCTGGTTTGCAGCACAGACTCTTTGACCTCCAGCTTGGATCTTTCACCATCCGTCGCAGACTCTTCAGTGTCTATTACAGACACTTCAGTCTTCCATCGCACACCCATCAGCCGATGGATAGAGACTTACACAGAGTGCTGCAGTGAAGTCCAGACCTCCGGACTGAATCCTTCAGTCCGTAGCATGCAGACACCCTCTGCACACTTTCGCATCTGACTCTGTGACTGACTATTGCAAGCCAATCTTATAATTCCTTATAGATTGTATATTTTGTGTTATTATCCATTCCTTATATCTGTTCTGTTCCTCTAAGTAAAACCCTGACCAACACAATCACAAAGGACTGCTCATCCTGATGCCTATTTGTAGCCTAAAATCCTGTCCTAGCCTGATCAGTATTGAGCCAGAGACTGTTCTTATTTTATTGTAACATAGTTGTCTCCCAAGACATGGCCAGGTATGAGACCAGTCTCCCCAGCAAGACCACTTTGTTTTTCTCTGGCTTGGAGAAGCTGCCATCCATTCCATGTGAGAAAGTAAAGTGTTAACAACCTTTCAATTGAGAAGTTATAAAATTACCGGAAAGCTGGATGGGTGCTTTGGGCCTTTCAGACATTTACAAACTGACGTCCTTGGGGAGATTTCCTCAGCACAGGTCTTGTTTCATGGGTCAGAAACCAATATCAGCTAGAGGGGGGATAACTTTCCTTCTGTCATTTCAATCCAGACATGCATTAAACCAGTGTTGCCAGTGGGAGGTGAGAAGCGCAGCATGGATACAAATGTACAAAACACAAGCAGTTAAGATGACTATTGTAATATATTTGCTAAGACACATACTTGGGCCTCATACACTGTCTATGAAGTAAGCAGAGAAGAGATAGCTGCGCCGTGGGCTCTGCTGGCTAGCACGGGGCTCTGGTCTTTATACACTGGTTCTGCAGGGCCAGTGCGGAATGCAGACTTCCTGCATCTTTGCATAACTACAAGATGACAAGAGTCTCCTAGGATCTTTCCTAGAAGGACAATAATCAGACGCATGAAGCCTTGACTCTCCTGACCTACTTACTCCCCAGAGGTCATACATGCTAATAGTTCCCACCTGGGAAGAGAGACTTTCAACAGATGATTTTTGGGGAGACACACATTTAGTACATAATAACCAGGTGCATGCTTTTACATATTTTGTTGTATATCTTTGGGAAGATTTTCTTGCTATCTGACACAATTATGAATATTTTTGCTACAATTTGACAATATTTTAGAAAATTGGGGCCAGCCAAATAGCTCAGCAGATTAAAGTGCCTGTTTAGACAGACACAGCGGCCACGGTTTGATCCCCTGCGTGCTGTGCTAGCCCTGCCCCTGGGATACGCTGAGATGGCGATTCAGACTGGGTATGGCGGTGCGTGCTTCTGATCCCAGGACTTGAGAGGCTGAACACAGGCAGATCACTATGGGTCATATCTACATAGATACCTGTACAGCCTGTAGACTCTGCCAAAATACAAAGGGGAAAGAAAGAAAGAAAGAAAAAGAAAGAAAGAAAGAAAGAAAGAAAGAAAGAAAAGAAAGAAAGAGGAGGAAAGAAAGAAAATTGTATCCTTGAATATTCACAAATACACAATCAGTAGTAATTTAATAAAAGCATATGCATTCTGGGGACAAAAAGTGTGACCCCAGTGCCTCCAAAACATGAACTTGACAACTTTAAGAACTTTCATTCATGGTCATGCTAACAGGTTTTCATGTGCTTTCTTTGAAAGAAAAAAAAGCAGATGGCCCTTTGCTTTAAGGCTTAGCTCTATTTCTTCAAGCTTTGTATGACTAATGATCTTAGATAAGATCGCAGCCCCCCACCAGCTCAGCCTCAGCTGATTTATGAATAGTGCGACCTTGTAATGGAGCCTAGGTCTAGGGTTCAGAGCTCCACCGATGAGGCCTCTTTTGTTCCACTGGATTTCTCCTCTCATTTTTCCCAGTGAGATAAAATTTATTTACTTGATCACTAAGGCCCTGAAATCCTACCCAACTTTTCCAGTGAGAGTATTAATTTTCATTAGCTTTTTACTGGACCAGGGTCCTTCACAAGCTCACTCCCTGTCTAAACCAAGGCTTCCCTACTCTTCCCCTAGGGCTTGTCTCCAAACTTCTAGGACCTTCTTTACTGGATTGCACCATTATGATATTAATAATTTGAAGACTATTTCTTAATGAAAATTTTCCCAAACAACTATCAGAGTCATTCTCCCCTTTTCTCTCCCTCTTCTCTCTCCCTTTCCCCACTTCTCCCTCCCTTTCACTCTCTGCTCTATCTATGATTCTAAGACTTCAGAATAGCTTGGTGCAGCTTGTTGCTGTGCTCTGGAAGTTAAGGGAGTTGTAAAAGTAATTCTTGTTGGATATATTTGGCATTTTTATGGGTTTGGCGGAGACGTACAGCAAAGTCCGCACTGACGAAATCAATGGCAAGAGGAATATAAGGGTTTAAAGTGGTAAAAAAAAAAACAATAAACAAAAAAACAAAAAAAAACCCAAAACTGTAGGCATTTGATAGTCTATATGCCTGTGTGGAAAGAGCAAAACTTTACTACCAGACAGATCTGGCATCAAATTACAACAAGAATACTTTCTCATGTTGTGACTTTTGGCAAACTATTTTATGACTCTAGCCCTGATTTCCTGGAGGTGGAAGAATGGCAAGTTAGAACATGGACATCTTGGAGACTCAGTGAGACTCTGTGTCAAAATAAACACTAAAAATCTGAGCTCTAGGTTGAATCCCCAGTACTGTAAAACAACAACAACAACAAGTGCTACTACTACTACTGCTACTGCTACTGCTGCTGCTACTACTATTACTACTACTACTACTACTACTACTACTACTTGGGTCTTGGGTGAACTCAGTTTACTTAACACACAGCACTTAAACTTGCAACTGTTTTTGAAGGTTTTCACTGCAGTCTTTCCTTGTTATCTGTGTGTAATTGTTCTATAACCCCCAGATGCAAGAATCCATGGACGTCTGCTAACGAGTTCCTTACACACAATTGTGTCACATTTCCATACAACTTACATCCTCCTGTATACTTTAATCTCAGATTATTTATAATCCTCAGTAAAATGTCAGTGCTGGGTAAATAGCAACTATTTTTCACTTAATTTTGATTAGTAGTTGGTTGACTCTGAAGATATGGACCTCAGGGATCTGGAAAACAGCTGTTTAGTTTGGGTATATAAGCACAAAATGGATTAATTTATTCCAATAATGTCCCCTTCCCCTAATTTGATACTCAGTCATTTTTTCCTCCTGCTGAATAACTCCTGAGAGGGCTTTTGGGCCATCAGCACATGTATAAAGGTGACAGTGGAACTGGCCGGCATTTCTGAGATGGAAGAACTGCGTTGGAACCTGGGCATTTAGGTAACAGCCAAGACGTTTTAGGCCAAGGGTATGGTAGGGTCGGTGCCTGGTGTCTCCTCAAAGTCTCATGCGGCTTGGGTGGGGTGTGCTTTTCAGAAGCCGATGAATCTAATTTGTGATCGGCTTTTTGTCTAGCCCTGGGACTGGAGATATGAGTGCCATACCGCCTAGGGTAGTTACCCTGTGTAAAATATAAAAGAGGAAAAGAAGGTTGCTCTCTTCGTTTTTTGCTTTTGTTGTTTTGGTATATTCCACTGCCATGGATAGTTGCCCCTCTGCTTTACCACCCTGCCTTGGAAGCAGCTGAAAGCTCTATAAATAAACTGTGAACTAAATGGACCTTTCCTCTCTTACTTTGGGGCATCTGGTGTTTTGTCCCAGTAAGAGACAGAATTACCTAATACAGACCCTCTGTCAGGACTGTTCAGAGATGTCAAGAAAGGGTGGCAATGATGGCCTCTGTGCAGTGGCCTCCTGGTTGTTAGTTGCTTTTCAACAGCCTGCCAGCTGCCCATCAGCTACTAACGCACATATTTCTTACATTTATTTATTTTGTTTGCCCTGTGAAACCTTATTTCACATTTGCTGGGATAGAAAAGCCCCAGGTCATAAAGACTCTCCCTTGTGTCGCCCTTTGGATTTTCCCTACCCAGAGGCCCACTTCTCTGGCCTGCCGGAAGTCCCCTAGGCACTTACTCCTCAGGTCTCCAGTACCTCATTATCAGTGGCTCTGTTGTACTCTCTTGTTCTTTGTGGAAATTTTTTGCCAAGATATCTAGACAGACTGCTTCTGTGAGAGACTCCTCCAATATGTCGACTGGTTCAAGAGTCATCTAATAAAGCTTGTGTGATACTACTTCTTATAGCTCTCATTGACCTGACTAAATCTTCTGAACCCTCTACAGGGAGCCATGTTGGAGAAGATCTTAGCTTGTGAAACAATTTGTATATCATGGTGCCCTGTTAGGGTATTGGCATCTATGAAGATTATAAGCAAGGGAAAGGTGCATTGTTTTGCATATCCGGCTTCAGTGTGGAGAATAAGGTGAAGGGAACAAGAATGGAGGCAGCAATACTGCTGTCACAGCCACGCAAAGCAATGTCATACAGGAGGGCCAAAGAGAAGCAGAGCACAGGGATTTGTGGTTAATTGGAGATTGGAGGGTGGCTGGGGGAAAGAGAATGTAATCTCAAAGAAATTTCAAGATTTTTTTGGAGTGAATATGTGAAAACTATTGTTGACACTAATTTTGGCAAAGAAAGAGTTCATAAGGTGTAAAGTGGTTAGGTTTAACTTAGAATAAAGTGACTTATAGCAACAGGGTAGTTCACGCTTTTGAAATAAATATGGCTTCTCCGAAGAGTGGGCAGAGTAACATTAACAGCACTGAAGCAGAGAAATTGAAAAGTGGGATTTAAGAAGATCAATAAACCAGAAGTGAGGCAAAGAATAGGAAATGTAAGAAGGAAGAGTGAAAGCAGAACAAAGTATTGGTGTATATTGCAAAATGCAGGGAAATCAGTAACTGGTCAAATGCATTACAACTCAAGTCACAGAGGTCAGGGAATTATTCAAACAATTTTGGTAGTGGTTACTGGCCTTCAGAAAGCATGAGCCAGAGCCAGAGCCCAGAGCCACAGAGAGGAAGTGATGGTGAGGGAGGGGAGGGGAATAAGGGTGGGAGAGATAGAGGGAGAGGGGGAGGGGCAGAGGGAGAGGGAAGAACAGGGAGAGGGAGAGGGAGAGGGAGAAAGGGACATGGAGAGGGACAGGGACAGGGAGAGAGAGGGAGAGGGAGAGAGGGAGGGAGAGGGAGAGGAAGAGGGAGAGAGAATTCATATCTCTTATTACTTTACCTAGAAATAACCTGCTTGTGATTAGCACACATGAATAGTGAGGACACATGAAAAATAATGGGAAAACTGTGTTTTTAAATGGTTATATCAATTTGGGGGACCAAATAAGTGTATGGTGATAAATTTGCTAATATATAATTTCTTGTTGAGAAAAGTACAATGAACTAATCTCAACTTTGCATTTGACCTGGTGAATTAAAACCCCAGTGATATACTAGGCAATATAGAAAATATGTGTTATTTCATGTGAACATCTGTGCCTAATTATGCTTATTGCCATAAAATGTATTTAGAAAATGAATGCTTATTCATAATAATTTGTACTGTTTTATGAAAGTATACCTATAAATTGTTGCTACAGATATTATTCTAAAGAGAGTTTTAACCTTTTATATTTAAGCAATAAAACTACTAAATGATTTTTCTTTTTTGTACTCTTTCTACATTAAAGTATTGGCATATAACTGTATTATTTTGCAGGATATTTTAAGGTTTCTTTGTAGAAAACTCTGTAGATTTCATTCCTGTACAACAACTTACTCCCAATGTTTCTTTCCTTTTTTTTTTTTTTCTTTTTTTAAAAATGTACTTGGTACAGGCTCTCACTAAGCAGCTCAGACCTGTAGTGCTCCTTCTGTCTTCAGCCACCCAGTGTTGGGAATACAGGCGTGTACCACTGGGCTAGGTCTTGGTGGCCAGCTCAGTGCCCAGGGGCAGGGCCAGTGATGGTTAACTTGTAACAGCCAGCTGAACTAAAGAAGCCTGGAGATGGGTGTGGAAGGTCACCTGAAGATCGTTGGTAGTAGTGGAAGAGGCAGAAGTGTAGAATAAAGAATGAGGCTGTCAGGAGCTGATAGAAGCTGTTGGGGTTACTGGCAAGCCGTTGGGAGCTAGTGGGTCTCCCGGAGGAGTTTGCCATGTTGGCTTTCCTGATGAACTTGGCTGTCCTCAAGCTCAGGACCTTCGCATTGGGAATGACTATAGTTCACTTTAGGGGGGCTCTGATCCTCACTTTGAGCATCACTTGCTGGCTGTAGTTCAGATCACTCAGCCTGCTCACACAGATCCTGTTGCTGCCACAGACTTTCTACCTTCCACCACTGACCTTTGGGACTTCCCAGGCGAGATCTGTGATACAGGCATACATGAGACATTGTTGTCGGCTCCAGGCCTCTAGTTGGACTCAAGAGGTGTATTGTTATGAGCTCTACATCTTCACCTGGGCTTATGAAGGCCATTACTGTGGAATTCAGGCCCTCAGCTGGATTCTTTGGTCTTCATTGCATGGACAGATTACCTCCAATCTCCTTGTATATGATTCTTTGGGTGACTATTACAAAATAATTTTATGAAGTATGTGTCCTCTATTAAATTGTTCCTCCTTGCAAAAGCCCAAACTATAACAAAGAGACAGCCCAAAGACTGATAAAAATATGTACAAACCACATATATTAAAGGCCCAAAGAACACAAATAATTTGGTTTGAAGAAAATAGGAAACCGATTGAAAACTGAGCAAAGGATCTAAATGGACAATTCTCAAAGGAAAATATACAAAAGCTCAATTGCTACATGGACAAATACTCTCAACATTTATAAACATCAGGAAAATGCAAATTAAAACACAATGAGGTATCATTTTAGTTTTGTTAGAATGGTTACTATCAAGAATATGAATGATGAGCCGGGCGTGGTGGCGCACGCCTGTAATCCCAGCACTCGGGAGGCTGAGGCAGGAGGATTGGTGCGAGTTCGAGACCATCCTGGGCTACAAAAGCGAGCTCACGGCCAGCCTGAGCTGCATAGCGAGACCCTGTCTCAAAAAGACAAAAAAAAAAAAAAAAAAAAAGAATATGAATGATAGTAAATACTGCATTAATGGGGATGTAGAAAAATAACTCTTGTACATTATTGGTGGGATGTCAATTAGTACAGGAATACTGGAAAATAATATGGACTTTCCTCTTAAAGCAAAAATAGAACTACAACGTAATCATGATCCCACTGATGTATATACATATTATATATTATATATATTACATTGAAGACACATCTCCTATCTCTTTTTTATTCCAACATTATTCACAATAGCAAAAATATGGAAGCAGCCTAACTGTCCATGATATTTGTAGAAAGGGAATGTTATAGAATCTTTAAAAAAATGAAAATTTTCTAGTTTTCAACAATAAAGATTGGACTGGAAAATAAAAGGCTAATTTAAGTAATCTATGTACGGGAAAGAAAATACTACCTGATTTCATTCATATGTGTAATATATAAAATCATTCATATATTTGTTTGGTACAGGGTCTCACTATGCAGGTCAGAGTCATAGTGATCCTCCTGTCTCAGACTCCTCAGTTCTGGGATTAGAGGTGAGTAACACCATGCCTGGTTTTGGTGCCTGCATGGTATGCCTGGTGCACTGGGGCTGGCACAGAATGAAGTACTGGGGATTGAACTTAGCTCCTTGCTCTTTCCAGGAAGGTGCTTAGACTGCTGAGTGGTTTTCCTAGCCCCCATCCATCTAATTTTTAAAAAGTTGATTTTGTAGAAACAGAGAATAGAAATTCGGTTAACAGAGGCTGAAAAAGGATGAAATTGAGAAAAGAAGAGATTTTAAACATTATAGTCACGTACACTGCACACGAGTCCCATAAACTGAGGTTATGCTTTGGCTGTATGTTGAACTCTTGATTTTCACTGTGGTGTTGTGAAAGGTGATGGAATCTTTAAGACATGGGACCTAGTGCAGGCAGTTAGATTGTTGTCCAGGGACTGCCTTAGAAGGGGTGGAAGTGGTTTCTGTGAGATCATTGTTAGTTCCAATGAGAGAGGGAATTGTTATGAGAGACCAAATTTGATTCCTGAGATGTGCTATGCCTTCACACTGTGTCACCTGAGCACTTTGTATAGGCTTCAGCTCTGTGATGGCAACCACAGGTAACCCCCACCCTATGTAGACATTAGGGCCACCCTTTAGAACCTCCAGAACTATGAGCTAAATTATCTTTTCTTTTTAAAGCACTCAGTGTCATTTATTTTGTTATAGCAACAGAAAGTGGACTAATATAAATGAAGTGATGCATACATTAAGAATCTTGAATTAATTTTTCTACATTGTATATGTAGAGTAAATCATCATGTTCTATTCCATCAATGTACAGAGCTCGCCAAAAATACATGTACACTCTTCAGAAAAAGAAAACCTAGTATAAATATTTAAATATTAAATTCATTGAGACATCATGAGACTAATTCAAGTGACCTTTAACCTCTACAATTACAAGAGATACTTAAAGTGGTAGCCATTAGCTTTCAGGCATTAATAAATATGGCAAAGTGCTGCTTGGTGGCCTGATGTTGAAGTTACTGCATATACACACTTTCAATTTCTTCTTTTAAGGGTCAGCATTGTAGTGGGATTCCTGCAATACATACCATTATCCAGGGCCGCCCTATATAGGGTAACAACATCTACTGAATAAATATCATGCTATTTTTCTTTTCTTGAAGTACGCATACATTTTTTTTGATTAACTCTGTACACAAATGTTACTTATAAATCAAAGTAAATAAAACTTCAAAAACTTTCAGCACTTTTTAAGTGTTTATACCAGTGACAGGCAGAAATAATCATTTGTTAATTAAATTACTAAAGACAAATAATGATATAAAAGCAAGAAATCAAGTACTCGGGGCATTATGAACTTTCAAGATGTATGCATTGCACTTATAGGAAATATTTGAATGGTTTCATTTCCATATGAGGATCAATTCAGAGGTAAAGATGACAAAATGATGAAAAGTGCTACAGCTAAGAAACATGTTTTCCCTTATCTTGAACCTTAAATCTTGGAAAACAAGGTGCTCTTCATGAAAGAAAAAGAGTAGTGGCAAAAACTGCTCTTACACCCAAACAAATAGAAGTGGTTTGGTCTTCTTTAGGGAGAAACAACTCCAGTGAACACGTGTTTTTGGAGTGAGGTTTTGTGCATCTAATAAAAAGGAAGAACAGCTTTGTAGTGTATAGTCAGGGGAAGGAATGGACAGGAATGGAACTGCTGAAAGAAATGGCAAATTAATTTTGTGAACCTAGATGAAGTTGGGGAAAATCTGTGAATTTAATATTTCAATAACTTTTATCCATCAATTGAAAAGGACAATGATTTACAGAATATAACAAATGTAAACATACTATGTAGACTAAATAGAAAACTATGCAAACAGGTAGTCTAGTCTAGTTTTGACTCAACAAAGCAAGCTGAAAGTGTATTAATGTGGCAATATTAAATTGGCAAACAAAGATTAGTGGGACCAGATAATGATATAAAAAGTTCTCTAACAAGGACTAATAGTTCTTAATATGTATTTCACTAAACAAAGCATGTAGCTGTATAATGCAAAAACATGAAACTGAAAATGTATAAGGTAACAAATGTTGCTGAAAATTTCAAAACATCTTTTTTAATAATTGACAGTTAAAGATGATAAAAGCTTTGTATTGGAAAGCTGGACTTGGTGGCACATACCTGTGATCCCACCACTCAGTATGCTGAGGCAGAGAGATCAGCATGAGTTCAAGGGTTGCTTGTACTACACAGTGGGTTCAATACCACCCTGAACTACATAATGAGAACCTGTCTCAAAAAAAACCAAGCCAAACAAAACAGACAAAAACCCAAACAAACAAAAGACAATATTTATAATGGAACATTTATAATTAGCAACATCATGTTCCAAGTAGAGCATTATACTTATGCAAAAATGTAGATTACACAGTCTTCTCAAAGTCATAAGAAATATTGCAGGAATTTCATTACTTTGGATAGTTTGGGTCTTTATTGTTGCTATGAACATAGTCAGCTAACTAATTTTAGTTTATTTGAAAAATGTGCTACTATGGTAAAAAATAGACATGGATAGAGAATCTTTTCTTACATTTCCATTACTGCTCACTTCTTGTCTTTCCTTGCAGTTTCCCACTTGTGTGGCCCTGATCATTATTCACAGTTTGATTTAGATCACTCCTCTAAGAGTTTTGGTGGGGATGAAGACCACAAGGATAGATATACATAGATAAATGCAGTAGAATTTAGAAATTTGGAATGATCACCTAATTTTCTGATTTTGATTCATTCTTAAAACTGAATTAAATGAAAAAATTTCAAGTGAAAAAAATCCATTTATTTTCATGTGAAAAGTGATGATTCACTCTATTCAAGTCAGACTAAACAAAACAAAGGAACAATTAAAGATATTTAAGACATAAATACAAATTTGAAAGTAAATAAAGATCGTGGATAAAACAATGTCATCAAAGCTTGTTAAATTCTCTAAAGAAAGAGAAGAAAACTGGAGAACAATGAGTGTTTTCTGGAGTTGAGGTGACAAGGCATTGTTCCTGGGAAGATGCAAAGCTGTATCACTATCTTCATTAAATGTTCTTCTTTAGAAAAGACTATTATACACATCACTTTCTTGTGGTTGATGTAACAAATCATCACAAACTTAGTAGTTTAAAAAGCAAACCATATTTATTCTCTCACATTCCAAAATCAGAAGTCCAATATCAAGGTGTCCATGGTCATATTTTCCCTGAGTTGACAAAACCTAATCCATTACCTCACCATTTCCAGATTTAGAGACTGGCCTTATTCCTTAGCTCATGGCCCACGGCCCATTTTCAAAGCCAGCAGTACGTGCTAAGCCTTTCAACGTCCCACCCTTATGAAGAAAGACCCTTATGAATGCATTGGGATTAATCAGCCTGCCACACTCAAGTTAGTGTCAATCTAAAATATCTCTTAAAATAAATCTGTAATAGGAAACAATTTAGCTAAAAATAAAGACTTAACATAGTCATTCTCTGAAGCATAAGTCATTCTTGTGTTGAAATTTGTGCAATTTGCATTGTTTTATATTGCTTTGATTCTGTTTTTTCTTGCCTTTTATAACTTTTGCCTTTCTTTTTTTTTTACTACAGTCATTTGTTAGATTTTTCTGAATATTTAAAATTTTATAATGTCTCCTGCCTTATCTTTGTTGCCTGTAATTGTCTTTGCAATTCTAGGTCTTTTGTGGTTCCAGATAAATTTTAGGAATGAGTTTTCCAGGTCTGTGAGGTATGTTGATGGTATTTTGATAGGGATTGCATTAAATCTGTATAACAATTTAGGGAGTATGGCCATCTTCACAATGTTGGTTCTTCCTATCCAGGAGCAGAGAATATCTTTCCATTTTCTGAAATCCTCTAGCATCTCTTTTTTCAGTGTCCTGTAATTTTCGTTGAGTAGATCATTTACTTCTTTTAGTTAGGTTAATTCCTAAATATTTCATTGTTTTCGATGCTATTGTAGAAGGTATTGTTTCTCTAATTTCTCTCTCAGTGAGTTTGTTATCTGTGTAGAGGATTGCTATTGACTTTCCTGTGTTGACTTTGAGGTTAGCTAGGGGCTTATCAATTTTATTTAATCTTTTAAAGAACCAGCTTTTTGATTCTTTAATGCTTTGTATTGTTTTCTTTGTCTCAGTTGAGTTAATTTCTTCTAGAATCATTTTCCTCCCAACACTGGGTTTTGGGTTTCTTTTGCTCTTCCTTTTCTAGTCAGTTTAGGTGCTGCATGAGACTATTTATTTGTTCAAGTTCTGTTTTCTTAATGTGTAATTTCAGGGTTATAAATTTCCGTCGAAGAAGTGCTTTCATTGTATCTCATAAATTCACATAGGTTGTTTTTGAATTTTCATTAAATTGTAAATACTGTTTAACTTCTTGTTTAATTTCATCTGTAACTCACTGGTTGCTGAGAAGGGTATGGTTTAATTTCCTTGTATTTCTGGTGTTCTTATGATTTCTTTTGCCATTTATTTCCAGTTTCATTGCATTATGGTCAGATAATATACAAGGTAGAATTTCTGTTTTCTTGCATATATTCAAGCATAACCTATGCATAGTGTGTGGTCAAGTTTGGAGAATGTCCCGTATGCATGTGAGAAAAATGTGTATTCAGAAGTGGTTGGGTGGAACACTGTGTATGTTGAGTAAGTCTAGTTGTTCCAAGATCTGGTTCAGTTGTGCTACTTCTTTGCTAATTTTTTGTCTGCTTAACCTATCTTTTTCACATAAGGGGTATTAATAACAATATTGTGGTATTGGATATTAGATTTTTCATGTCCATTAAGGTTTGCCTTATATAACTTGCTGCTTCAGCGTTGAGTGCATGAGATATTAAAGTCATACTAAATGCGCAAAAACTGAAAGCCTTCACTTTAAAATCAGGAATGAGACAAGGATGTTTATTATATCCATTCCTATTCAATATAGTTCTGGAAACATTAGACAGAACCATTAGAGAAGAGAGAGAAATAAAGTGAATAAGAATTGGAAAATAAGAAATTGAACTATCATCATTCTCAGATAACATAATACTTTACATGGAAGACCCAAAAATTTCATCAAGAAACTCTGGGATTAATAAACAAATCCAATAGCAAAACAGGATACAAAGTAACCAACCAGAAATCAATAGCATTCCTGTACACAGACAGCAAACTCACTGATAGAGAAATTAGAGAAACAATACCCTTCACAATAGCATCCAAAAATGAAATATGTAGGAATTAACCTAATAAATGATGTAAACAATCTGAATAATGAAAATTACAATATTCTGAAAACAGAGATGGCAAAGGATTTCAGAAAATGAAAAGATATTCCTTGCTCCTGGATAGGAAGAACCAATATTGTGAAAATGGCCATACTCTCAAAATAATTATACAGACTATTATGGTTTGTGTATAGGTATCTACCCCAAAGCTTCATGCAGTCATGGGGCAACTTCTGGAATTTGCAATTGATTATTGTGAAAATGGGTGCTGTGCCTCCCTTGGGGCAGGTGATTTACATTTCAATGTAAGGTAACAAGAGAAGTTAGCTGCTTGAGCTGCTGCTAGCTCTCTCCCAGTGCTCTCTGGCTCCTGCTCTTAGCAGCTGCTGTGAAAGTTTGTTCTCTGTCATATGCCTCTCTGTCTTGGAGCAAGCTGAATATGGACTGAACTTTCCAGTAACTGTGAGCTAAATATATCTTTCCTTCCCTCATTTTGAGTGTCAGGTAATTGTCCCAGCAACGAGAGAACAGTAACTAAGACACAGATTTAATGAGATGCCTATGAAAATATCATCAAGATGCCTCACAGATCTAGAAAAAAATTCCTAAAATTCATTTGGGATCAGAAAGACCTAAAATAGCAAAGGCAATACTGGACAAAAAAAAAACCAGACCCGAGGATCAATGGAACTGATTGGAAGATACAGATACAGCTACAAACACACCCACTGAACTTATCTTTGACACATGGGCCAAGAAGTTTCACTGGATGAAAGGTAGCCTCTTTAACAAATGTTGCTGGAAAAATTGGCTTTCCAGATGCTGAATACTAGACCCAGGTCTATCACCATGCACTAAATTAAAATAAAAATGGATTAAAGATTGAAACATTAAAACAAGAACACTAAATCTATTAGAAGAGAAAGTAAGTGGAAGTCTTGAAGACATGTCTTGAAGACATAGAAATGGAACAGATAATTCATGAACAGAAGCAAAACTGCACAGGAAATACTTCAAAGAATGAACAACTGGGATCCCATCTTATTGACAAGTTTCTACAGGTCAAGAGAAATCACCAATTGAGTCAGGAGGCAACTCACAAATTGGGAAAAATCTACCTGGCAAGTGCAAGGTCCTGAGTTCAAACCTCAGTCCCATTAAGAAAAAGAAAGAAAGAAAGAAAGAAAGAAAGAAAGAAAGAAAGAAAGAAAAGATAGATTATATTAAGAACTAAAAAAATCAAGCCCCAAAATTGAAAGACCCAATTGAAAACTGGACATCTTAGATAAATACACACTTCTCAGAAGAAGAAATACAATTGGCTAATAAATACATAAAAAAATGGCCCACAGCATCCATCATTTGGGCTGCCCAGATAGCCCATCAGACTAAAGTGCCTGCTTAGGCAGACATAGGGACTGGGTTCAGTCTCCCGCTTGCTATGCCTACCCTACCACTAGGGCATGATGAATCAGCGAATGAGACTGGGCGTGGTGGTGCAAGCCTGCAATTCCAGTGCTTGGGGGCTGAAAACAGGAAGATCACTATGAGTCTGATCTGTGTAGTGAGACCCTATAAACCTTGTCCTAAATACATAAAAAAATCTCCCAAACACTCAGATACTCTCTCACCCAAAAAGAATGGCTGTCATAAAGAAATCAACTAATAACAAATGCTTGATAGATTGCAGGGGAAAAGTGACCCCCTTCTCCACTGTTGGTGGGAATATAGACTGGCACAAGCACTATAGATATCCATGTGGAAACTCCTAAAAAAACAAGAACTAGAAATCCCATTCAACCCATCTGTTCCTTTCTGGGTATTTTTCCAAAAGTACTGAAAAAATACTACAGTAATATATGTGGACCCAAGTTTATAGCAGCACAATTTTGTCATAGCCAAATGTTGGAAACAACTAAAATTCCCATCAACTGAGGAATGCATAAAAATTATGCGGTATTTTTATACATTGGAGTATTACTCAACTGTAGAGAAAGATAAACTTGTGAAATTTAGAGGTAAATGGATGCAGCTAGAGTTGATACTCCTAAGTGGAATAAGTGAGACCCACATGTTTAAGCATTGGATTGTTTTCCTAGTATAAGAACCTGAAAGAATCAATAAAATGTAAAAGTACAGTAGACATAGTAAAATGGAATCAAACTGAACATAAGAAATAAACAATGGATAAGAAGGAAAGAAAAAAGATGGGGCAAAATTAAAGGGTAAAAATTGTGTAAGCATATATACAAGATGGAGAAAATTGTTCTACTAATTTACAGTAGTTTTTTGAAAGCAGCAGTTAATGTTTAAATTTTCTGCTTTGACTAACTGTATATGTTAATATGTGTTATCTGAGAAATTACACTGAAAACAACAACTTGCACTATAACTACAATAGCTCAATATCTTTCATCTTGTGATTTTAAATATTGTCTTGGTTATTCTGCTCTAGTTGCTGGGACAAATACCTAACAGCCAAAATGAAGGAAGGAAAGGTTTATTTAGTTCACAGTTATGGGAGGTTTGAGTCCTTACTCAGCTGTATCCTCTCCTTAGCAGAGAGGTACATGGCAGAGAGCAACCTTTCATGTGGTAGCAAAAAGCAAGAGAGCATAAGGAGAAGTAACAGCAACAATAGCTACAGAGAGCAAGTCTGTCTCATCTAAATTGCATTCAGACTAGTTGTAATATTCACACCGACAATCCCAGCAGTACTCACACCCATAATCCCAATGGATCCTATGTTAATCACAAACTGTGCTTCAATAGCTGCATGAGGCTTTGGGGAGAGAACTAGATACAAACCATAACATTCCACCTCTTGACCCCCAAAGACTCATGCACATCTCTTTATGAAAAAGACATTTTAGTCCATTTCTAAGAGTTGCCAAAATTCTAACAGTTTCAGCATTACTTAAAAGTCCAATTCCTAAGTCTCCTCCAAGATCTAAGGCAAACTCTTAGCTGTGAGCTCCCATACAAATGAAAATTAAACAGTTCCAACATTCAAAGGGACAAAATAAACATTACCATTCCAAAAATTGCAAACAATAGAATACAAAGCACCAGAACTAACATAAATACAAAATCCAGCAAGGCAAACATTAAGTCCTTCAGTCCATGTAGAACACCCAAAGCAATCTGTAGCAAATTATGGGCTCCAAAGGCCTTGTGTGGCTCTGCTCCTATGACACTCATTGTGGTAGCTCCCATGACTTCTCTCTTAGGCTAGCTTTGTTCCCTTCTTGCAGTTTCCCTTATTTGATCCACATTCCTGACTTTTCTAATCCTCTGGAGTTTTCACTAAACAGGCTCTTACTCACATTTTTGCACACAGCCCTCTCAGGGTACACTGCCTAGCCTCCCAGGCCTTCTTCTGAAATCTAGGTGGAAGCCTTCTTAACCTCAGAACTCCTGCATTCTGAATTCACCAACAACTAATGCCATATGAATGATGCCAAGGTCTTCTGCCAGCTGGAGCAGCAGTGTTATGGTTTATGTCTAGTTGTCCCCCCAAAGCCTCATGTAGTCATTGGGCAGAGACTTCTAGAGTTTAAGACTTGATCCATGATCTCTGGGATTATGGGTGTAGACTAAGGTGGGGGTTAAGGCGGAGAGCCTGAATGTAATATAAAGAGAGACAGAGAGACAGACTCGGGCTGTTGCTGTTTCTCTGCTGCCGTGTTTGGTTGGCTACCTCTGCCGCCATTTTGTTGCTGTTCCGCCGCCATGAACTGGATGCTGTCTGCTCTGTTCCACTCAGCCTTGGGCCAGCTGAATATGGACTGAAACTTCCAGAAACTGTGAGCTAAATAAACCTTTCCTTCCTTCATTTTGAGTGTCGGGTATTTGTCCCAGCAACAAGCAAAAAGTAACTAATACAAGCAGCCAGGCTTCCTTCTCTCTTAGCTGTTGGGGTCGAGTGCCTGGATCGCTGAGCACTCTGACCCTTATTCCCAGGAACAAATTCTCTATGCCAGTACCATTCTGGAACCTGGGTGGCTGCTGATATCATTCTGAAGATGAGACTTTGTGGTTTTTTTTCTCAAGGCAAAATCTCTCTCCCTTGCATTTCTGAGGTTGCAAAGGGTGGAGACTTTCTGCCTTTAGTGATGCCCTCAAGCCATCCTTTCAATTCTCTTGTTCCTTCTCTGCAGTGGAGGTCCTCTCAGCTCTATCTGTGCAGTCCACAACTTTCTTGGAGCTTCCTTTCTGGCCAAATTCACAACATTTTGAATATCTTACTGGGGTCTTTTTCCTTCATTCTCAACATAAATCTGGCTGAAAACCCCCCAACAACAGCCATGGCACTGCCTCAATATTTGGCTGTTTCGAGATTTCTTTTGAAAAATTAATTAACCTGCCATGCTTAATTTCAGTCTCAAGCAAAGTCTGTGGACACAAGTAAAATGCAGACCAACTTGCTGCCATGCTGTAACACAAATTGTCCGAAGTCCTACAACCAGTGTAGTCCTTTTTCCCAACAGAAACCTTCCCAGACTTTTTTTTTTACAGGCAGGATTTCTATCAGCTTTCTGGTCTAAACTCTAACCAGAATCTCCCATGTAACATAGCCAAGCTGCTCTTATGCTTCTCTTATAAGTGACATCTCAGAACCTTTCCTATCTCCTCCCAAAAGCTATTCCCAAAAGCTCATAATCCACATGGTCAGGTTTAGCCACAGCAACAACCCCACTTCTCTGGTATCAAGTTCTGTCTCAGTAACTCT
The DNA here is from genome assembly GCA_004027025.1 of Myocastor coypus. Taxonomy (NCBI): domain Eukaryota; kingdom Metazoa; phylum Chordata; class Mammalia; order Rodentia; family Myocastoridae; genus Myocastor; species Myocastor coypus. The sequence goes on from PVJA010022431.1 coordinate 30,451, forward strand.
TCTCTCATTGCTGGACAAATGAAGGAAGGAAATATTTATTTAGCTCATAGTTACTGGAGGTTTCTGTCCATTATCAGCTGGCTCTACGACAAAGTAACACATGACAGAAGGCAGCAGCTTGTGGCAATGGAAAAGATCAGGGAACAAAATAGAGGAGTAGCAGCAACAAAGAGGAAGTCTTGCTCCGTCTCTCTTATGTTACATTCAAGCTATCTGTGTCAGGCTGAGTGTGGCATTCACATCCATAATCCCAGCAGTCCTAATACCTATAGTCCCATGGATCATGAGTTAATCACACGTTATGGAAGTGTCCCTCAACAATTACATGAGGCATGGGGGGTAAAATATACATAAATCATAACAAATGTATACTGTCTTTAATATACTACCTATTATTTTACTGTTTTTTAAAAATGTTTTTGTTGATATAGGACCTCAGTGCACAATTTGAACTCATAGTGGTTTTCCTGTCTCAGCCTTCCCAGAAATTGGATTACAGGCATGCATCACCATGCCTGGCTTCAGGGGTGGGACAATGTTCCCTGGTTTTGGGGGATGCATGGCATGGGTCCTGGGGATTGAACTTGGGACCTTGAGTTTACCAGACAGGAGCTTAGACCACTGAGCTATCTCACTGTACTCTCTTTAAAGTAAATTAAAAAGTTAAAAGATAATGTATATAAAATCTGGTTTACTGAATGGAAAAATGAATGTTGTTTGAGCAGCCTTTTCTATCTGTATCTGTTAGTCTGAGGAACAAATTTTATGATAATACATAATATAGCATCCATTGTTGATATTCCATTATTGTTCTGAAATTCTGTACCCATTTGTACTGTATTATATTGCTTTGTGTTTATCTTTGTTCTTGTTATTTGTTCTATTTTTGTTTTTATTTTTCTCTTTAAAATAAAAGTTATTGAATTTACTCAAAATGATCAATTAAGCACAGAAAGCAATTCAAACGAGCCATAAAAGAAATAATAGTGACTTTTTAAATCCAGTATTTTAGGGCACTTAAATATGTGATATTTTCAAATCACTGTTGTGTCTTTGTCATTTATCATTACGCCATCTTAAAGGCTTTAGAAAAGAATCTAACAGATGTAAACCATTATCTCCAGCCATCCTTTTTTTTTTTTTTTTTTTTTTTTTTTTTTTTTTTTTTTTTTTTTTTTTTTTTTTTTTTTTTTTTTTTTTTTTTGGTCTTTTTTGAGATAGAGTCTCATTATGCAGTTCAGGCTGGCCTTGTGCTCATTTTTGTTGCCCAAGCTGGTCTCGAACTCACACTGATCCTCCTGCCTCATCCTCCTAAGTACTGGGATTACAGGTGTGTGCCACCACGCCTGGCCTCCAACAGTTCTTTTCAACATACATTTTTTTCTTAGAAAAAAAGAGTATTTCTTTCAACATTTTCTGCTATATGTACTTAATGTTAATTTTCTTATTTCTTCCTGTCCTTTGTTCAAACTGATTGAAGCAAAGGATAAGCATAATCTAAATTAGTCTATTTTATTTTTGTCCCATGGAGCCTGAGTTGAACTTTAGTTTTGATCATTTTGTTGTGAATCTAAGATTTACAAGGATATATGGTTAAATTTGATTATAATTTAACCAAAGAATAGGAAGAAATGAGGAAATTGATATTAGGTACATTTAAAAGGAATTGCAGAAAAATACTGTTTCTTTGCTAAGAAAAAAAATATATGTTGAAGGTTTTATTTTTAGGTCAAATATTGATAGAGAAACATATAAGAGAGAAACAGAGGGAGAATGGGGAGGAGAAGAGTAAAGGAAAGGAAAGTGAGGGGAAGGAAGTGGGAGAGGAGAGGAAAAAGACAGAAAGGAAAAAGAAAGAAAAGGAAACAGAAAAAAGAGAACATTTAGTTGGTGCCAGGGAGAAAAATATGAAAAATAAATAGACTAATTCTTTGGATTCCCAGTAGTTTTTACTTCTAGTTTTCATTCTTTTTTTGTCACTACTCTTTGAATTATGTGAGTAATCCATCTAGTCTTCCAATAAATATATTTTTAGGTAGATGAGTTATTTGCATTCAACTATCTCTTTTGTAATATGTACAGGAAATCTAAAACCCAGACAGGTCAAGTATTTGGATGGTACAAAGCAAGTTGTTAGAAGATCTGGGAAAAGAACCAGGACTTGAGACTCATGTTTTAGTTCTGTGCCATGGAACAGTTGGCAGGATTAGGGGCAGGGAAACATTTGTAAGCATCCTTCTGGCTTGCTTCTATGAGAACTTTATGTTTCCTGGAGAATTAGGCAACTGATCTTTAATTTTATGAATACATTTTTCACATGTAAATATTTATAGCTTGCTACTCCTCAGTTCATTATTCCTGGTCCTAATTCCTTAGTGTAGACACATTTTGCAATTGGAAGCATAGAAAGCATCTCACTGTTGTTTCGAGCATGAGCATGACTAGTGTTAGTGCCTTGGGAACAGGATTATTCAGAAGAGCAGACTCAAAATTTCTACCAAGACTAAAGGTATATCAAAGAATCCAAAGAAATGAGAAGAACCCAACACTGAAGAATTGGGAGTGGAAATAGAGTATACTGGGAACTAAGATGAAAGAGTCTTAGCACCATAAAAAGGTTTTCTTTTTACATGTGTGTCTCAATTACTCTTCTGTCATTGTTGGGACAAATATCCAACATCCAAAATGAAGGAAGGCAAGGTTTATTTAGCTCACAGTTACTGGAGGTTTCAGTCTATATTTGACTGGCTCCAAGGCTGAGTGGAAAAGGGCAAAGAGCAGCAGTTCATGGCGGCAGGACAGGAAGAAGATGGCGACAGGGGCAACCAATCAACCCGGGTAAAGGAGAGCAACAGAGTCTGTTTCTCTGTCTCTCTTATGTTACCTTCAGGCTCTCTGCCTTAGGATGTCCGCCTCAGACTACACTCATAGTTCCAGCAGTACTAAAATCCATAATCCCATCAGTACTAAAACACATAATCCCAGTGGATCATGAGTTAGTCTCAAACTCTAGAAGTCCTGGTCCCATGATTGCATGAGGCTTTGGGGGGACAACTAGACACAAAACATAACAATGTGTAATATTTGAAATCAAGTTCTCTAGTACATGTCCCTCAAATTTTCCATATTAAAATATTAAAGCAAAACAACTTATTTTTATTTAATAAAATATATTCTATTAGATTAATCATATAATAAAACATGTCAATTCTAGTTTGGGAAGTTTAAGAATAGTTTGAAAAATAAAAATTCATTAATTATATTACTGAATCTAACACAGACATGCCCAAAAATAACTTCTTGGGGAAAAATAATTTACTGAGTATTTACCTATCTCTGCTGTAGACTTTTGCTTTTTTCTTTTTTTTTTTTTTGCTTCTTTTTTTTTTATTTATTTTTTTTTCAATTCTTTTATTGTTCAAATTTAACAATGGCTATATTACATATTTTCATCATCGGATCAGTTTAGATAAATACATATAGGTATATAAGATTGATCAAACAATTAAACATTAACCTTTCTAAATCCACATTACTTTTTTCTTTCTTTTCCCCCTTTTTTTCTTTGAAAGTTGACATATTGCATATTGTCCTCACAATCATTCTATAGAGTGCAGTGTGTGGGCATGACCCACCTCCCTATTAATGTTGCATAGAAAAAAGAAAGAAAGAAAGAAAAAACAGGAAAGAATATACTTCTCTTTGGACTAAGAGGAAGCAGATACATATACAATCAAAGATT
>PVJA010022432.1:0-34286 GCA_004027025.1 Myocastor coypus
TTCAGGCTGGCCTTGAGCTCACTTTTGTAGCCTAGGCTGGTCTCGAACTCACACCGATCCTCCTGCCTCAGCTTTGCAAGTGCTGGGATTACAGGCGTGAGCCACCACGCCCGGCATAAATAGATATTTTAAGTGAAGAAAATAGAGAGAAGAAAACCACGTACGAGTCTAATTACAATAACTGTAGATCTCCCAAAGACCAAGACAATACTCTCTTTCTTTCTTTCTTTCTTTCTTTCTTTCTTTCTTTCTTTCTTTCTTTCTTTCTTTCTTTCTTTCTTTCTTTCTTTCTTTTTCTTTCTTTCTTTTTTTTTGTATTTTTGAGACAAGGTCTCGCCATGTAGTTCAGGCTGGCCTTCAGCTCACTTTTGTCACCGAGGCTGATCTCAAACTCATACTAGTCCTCCTGCCTCAGCCTCCCAAGTGCTGAGATTATAAGCAGGTGCCACCATGCCCAGCGACAATTCTTTCTCTAAGAGGCAGGTTATGTAATTAATGTGTTGGGATGTTTATTACACTATAGAAAGAGTTCCAGAAAGAGCTCCAGTCATGTTACAGCATCCATGTCCTCAACTTTGGGAGACATGTGATGTAACTCATGGTGACAATGTTCCCAGAAAGGAGAAGAGTGGGAAAGCAGAATAACTTCTAGTATGCAGCCTCAGCCTGTTCTTTAGGCTCTGTTTTGACCCCCAGTGACCTCTGAGAATATGTTTTGTTTTGGTGGTATCAGGGATTGAATTCAGGACCTTGCACTCGCCAGGCAAGTGCTAATTCCACTGAGCTATCTCCTCACGGAGAGAATCTTAGGCAAGGGTGTGTTGTTGCGCCTGTGTTTTCTGAATGCCAATTGGCTTTCGACTATACTAATGGAAGGAAATAGCAATAGCATCATCCAAGTAGGAACACATAAAGATGGGAAATTGTCTATTTTCTTTGTCAGTGTCATTGGCTTGCTATGTTAGCAAGTAGAGAAGGCTGAAAGGAGAAATGCTCACCCAGGTACCAGTATATCTACAAATACTAACCCTTTTTCCTCTTCCATGCTTATGCTAATTTTCTAACACTAAGTAAATGGCTGGACAAGGCAGACGAGGTCTGCATGCCTTTCTAACAAGATGCCACAAAATTACTATTTTGGAATACTATTTTGTAATATAGTTTTTAGCTGTCTACAGGCCATTTTTTACTATTTAGATGAATGAAAAGCTATTTAACATGTTGAAAAAATTTCCTGACCTACGTATAGCTATCTTAAATGGTGTAATTTAATGCAATTCCACTAAATTAGCACCAATTAGATAGGCTAAATTAAAGGGCATGTCACTAATAAACTTTATTCTAAATATTCTACTGATAATAAGCTTGCTAAAATACAGAATTAAATAAAATATTCTTTTTAGCTTAGCTTAATACAAATCTCTGAAAGTCTTTGAAGTAAAAGACATAAGGCAAATCTTTACCTTCTCATAGAGAAATGGGAAAATGACATCGTGGTTTACGAATAGGATTCCAATCTGTTTCTATGTTTGTTGTTAAGGTTTCTTAATGATACTGTCAAACATCTCCTCTCTCAGTGTTTCCTGACTTCTGAATGAGAAGATACACAGGATGATCTCAAAATCTATGCTAGGACAGAGAGAAGGGATAGTTTAATTGACTAGCACACAGAACACAGGCTTCAGTACCAAGATACCTGAATTCCTGTCAGTCTCACCATTGCTATTTATTGGCTTGGGCTAACCTTTTTCTCACACCAAAACATTAATTAAAAAGCGAAATAAAAGAAAGATAAAGCATATCTCTCCCCTTAAGATGTAAGCAGGTAGGGGCTGGGGAGATAGCTCAGTAGAATAAGCGCTTACCTGGCAAACGCAAGGACCTGAGTTCAATCCCCAGTCCTGGCAAAAAAAAAAAAAAGAAAAAAGAAAAAAGATGCAACCAGGTAAAGTCCCTGGAACCTGCCCATTGAATTACAGGGCAAAAGACTGACTATAACTTTGTGTGGTTAATGATACAAGTGAGGCTCTTGAGAGAAGCTTATTCTGGACGACCTGAGTGGGACCTCCAGTGCAGGTGCAGGACAGAAACGGAAGAATGGAGAACACACTGATATGTGGAGATGTTTTCTGCAAGGCAGAGGTAGAGACTGAAGTGAGGCTTCTATAAACCAAGGACTACCCGGCCACCAAAAGCTCGAAAAGGCAAGGCAGGATTCTCCTTAGAAGACTCATGAGGGTCTCAGCGGTACCCTGGTACCGTGGTTTAACACTTGTAGCTGTTAAAACCATGGAAGAGTAATTTTCTGTTATTTAACCCATTTAGTACGTGGTGCTAGTCAACTTCCCATTGTTGTGACAAAAATACCTCAGATTAACACATACAAAGCAAAGAAAGTTTGGCTCATTATTTCAAAGGTTTTGGTTCCAGATCTTCTGGTCCAATTGCTTTGCACCTATGTTGCTATAGTGCCTCATGCCAATGATACACAGTGGAGGAAAGCCATTTGGCCCATGGTAGCCAAATTGTGAAAGACAGAGAGAAAGAGGCAGAGTTTCAAAATGTTGTTAAAGGTCACTCCCCCAATGACCTCACTTCTTTCCACTAGGGTCTAACTCTCAGAGGTTCCACTCCACAACAGTGCCACAGGCTGAAAACCAAGGTTTTATAACGTATTAGACCTTGAGAGATAGTTAAGTTCCAAATCATAACATGGCAATTTCTAGCTGGGCATGGTGGCACACACCTGTAATGGCAGCATTCTGGGAGGTAAAGACAGAATCTTTGCAATTCTCAGCCAAACTGGGATGTCCTATTAACTTAAGAAGTTCCTGTGGCAAAACAAAAAGAAGAATGGCTGGGAATGTGACTCAGCCTGAAGCTCTGAGTTCAGTCACACTACTGAAACGTTAGGGGAAAACAGTCTAGGATCTCACTTTCCTCAGCTGGAAAATGGAGCTAGTGGTGTTCACCTCAATGTGAAGAGATTTGTGAATAATAGAACCACAGGTGAATATTTATACAGAATTTAACATGAGCTATTGAGAAAGGCAAACTATGTCAGGACAATGGTCAGTAAAACTTGTCTTTTTCAATAGTTCCAATTTTTAGATACCAGAATAGAAAATACAATATAGAACTTTTAGATGAAACTTGCAAGAACTAAAGAATCAAAAGAAATAGCTCTTTCCTGGTCAGCTAATCAATATTTTAATAAATGCCTTCTCTGATATTGAAACATATTAAATGGATGAACAGAGTTACTTAGTGGTATAGAGTTTTTCACTAGAGGTGAATCCACATAGATGAACAATCACTCAAAATAAGCTTGTGTTGATGGCGCATAATTGTAATGAATCAAGCAAAAGAACAACTACCCAATCAATAAAAATTACTCTACATGTTCCAGTCCAACACAGTCCACCTCCTTTATCTACTTACCACTTCAAAGGCCTGATGAATTCATTCCATGATGAGATGGCCACTGATTTTTATTTTTCCTGCCATTTGGATGAAGAACAAGCCATAGCACTGGGCATTGCTCCTCAAGAGCAACCTGTCCAGTAACTACAAACTGTAGACCCAACATACCAGTCTCAGTCCAAAGAAACAATTGCCCCATGCAAAACCCATATATTTACAAAAATATGAATTAGAAAAAAAAGGGAGATTCTGGAACAATTGTGCTGATAATAGTTTGTTTTTTTTTTTTAAGCTGTGTTCAGTATTACAGTAGCAATAGCCATATTATTTCTATTTGGAATGAAACATGGATAAAGGCTGGTATAGAAGAGAGGGATACAGGACAAAAGCCAGCAAAGTGGGAAGAAGTAGAGAAAATTGCTGAAGTATTTCCTTTCAAGCAGCAGAAAGCTGCATAGGTTTTTCAAGTTTGGGCTTATACAAGGAGGACAGGTTATCTATCCCTATGCTAAACCAGCAAGTACTATAGCTAAATTAAAAGCTCAGTTGTGGATGGTGATGGTACATGAGGTTCCTGGTCTTATTCTAAATTTTTTTCTCTGAAATTTTTATCTTCGATTGTCTGTACCAGTACAGCATTAACTTTACATTTTTGGCTGGTTTGATGCACTGCTCAAGAAAACTTCTGACTTGAAAAATGAGTCAAGAAAAGATGGGATATACAATAATGTACCATTTCTGGTTAATATGAGCTGCTAGCTGTATGTGCAATGACTCACAATGTATACTAACTCTTTCTTTGGGGCAAGTCAAGGATGATAATGCCCTCTCAGAAGCTCGAGAATGTCTATGAAATAACTTCCGGAATCAGGATGCTCGCATATCTTCGAGATTCGAACCCATCCCTATATGAGCAACTTCTAGCTCTAACTTCGTCTGAAAGGCCCAGTGTGAGGATGCCAGGATCTCATTTTTCCGATGATCTATATATTTCTAATCCTGAGTAGAACAAATATACCTTCCAAACATCCAGTGAAAGGGGGAACTCCTTTCTGTTGTATTTTCTACTGTATGATTCCATTGCATTTAGGAGTCCTGAAATAAGAGCTAATTTTATCAAATCATTGACAATCTTTTAAAGAGCAGCTTTACATCTGTATAGCATACTCATCATTTGCATTTGTCACTGTGATTAATTCTCTCCCTAAATTTGCAGATTTCTAAGATGAAAATCATTTGTGACTCAGAAGGCAACCTTGTTCATAACTACTTGTGAAACTGTTCTGGCCCTCAATTTGGATATAAGAAGTACTTAATCAGCGCATGAAACAGCCTTCATTTGAGGGCTATTTTCTTCTCATGAAGGTCTTGGGGAGGCAACAAAACCATAATCAATGTATATTCATTATTACTTTCATAGATGTTATATTATCACCACTTGGTAAATGCATTGCATTCTTTTGTCTTATAATAAAAAGCTGGGTTTTTTTTTTTTTAAAGAAATGTAGATACCAAAACAATGAAAAGAATCTATAGTTTTCCTTCCTAGATATTATTAAATTTAACATTTTGGTCGAAGGTCTTCTAGTATACATTTTACTATGCATGACTGATTGCTTCTTAATCAGAGCATTAATTATCATTATTCTTTGTCATGGTTTAGATTTCACAGGGCCTTAACTCTGTGAGGATATGAAATAAATAAGGCATATACTTTGTTATCCTAACCTTAGCTTAAATATCATTTTTTTCACCACCTTCAACTTTTCAGAAATTCATAATAAACTTCATTACATGACTTTCATTTAGAGCATAAAAAGATTACATCCCAAACCAACTTTTGCAATATTGTTAACTGAAAAATTAAAGTAATCCAATATTTTACTTGAAAATCATGGGTTTAAGGATACTTGAGAATGGTGTTTCACGCAGCCCATGTTAAACTTACAAAAGATCCTTTTGCCATTCTTTCCTCTTGGATTCTAAATTTCAAATAACCAAGGTGCTTTCAGATGCTTCTATTATTCTTTCTTCATGACTACACACTGTGATGCATAAAGGACAAGAAATCAAAGTTTTTAGGCAAGGTAGAATGTTTAATGTATCAATCCCTGCCTTCTCAATACATTTCTATTTCATCTCAAAAACAAAACATGAGTGATTTTGGTCTAAAACGTCAGTCTGGTTCACTAACCTATAACTGCACAGAAGCAAGACTCTGCTACATTGCCATGTCAGATGTGTATTGAGATAATTACCCTGAAAAGACAATGTAGGGTGCCCCAAAAGGCAATGAAATGTGACCTATTAAATCAGGCTGTAACTTCTTATGGGTCAAAAAGCACATCTGTACGGCCAGTGGTCTCCTGCCCACATCTAGTCTTGCATAAATCCTGCAGGTGTCTTTTGCAAGGAAACTTTGATCTGTCCTTTCATTTCAAATTGAAGGCCTTCCTTGCTACCTTCACTTCTCTTGCCTATTTGGGATTCATGTCTACCCCTCACAGCACTAATTTTATACTTAAAATTTCATGCTTTGAAACCTATTGGCAAAGCTGGACATAACTACAGGTCAAGAACATGCTCTATTAAATCATCAGAGCCATTTAGGTTCACTTTCCTCTAAGTCGTTCTCTTGTTAATACTTTGCAGCATTGATTTCCACATCTCCAAAGGCAACATCTGTTACAGTGAGAGGGCATGTGAGTCAACAGTCATATTGACTAAAGATAACCTGTTATTCAAAAAGCAAAAGATACTACTGTGTTCGTTTGGAGTATCACCAAACACAACATAGACAAGATAGTGGGGAGGAAAGTGACCGCTATTGTGGGAATCAGATGTTTTGCAGAATGCTTATTACCAGGCATTTCAATATGGAAACTAGAGAATATCTTCTTGAAAATTACAGATGGAAAAGAGAATAAAATAGCTATGAGAAGGACATGTAATTTTGTTCATTTGTGGAAAATGGGCAGACCTTTCTAAATTGGATGCCATGCCTTCTAAAACTGATATTTATTCTCTGAGATGACAAGAGGATGCATTCATCCTTTTTGGTATGTTTCATAAAATGCCTTGAAACTTTTTTTTCCTGTGCTTCTTAGGAGATTGTCTGCATGGTGCTTAGGGTCTCACTACTGGATCAGACTCTCAGTGATCCGCCTGTTACAGAGCTAGGATTATAGGAGTGCACCACCATGCCCAGTCTTAACTGCCCTTTTAGGGTGTCCTGGGGGTTGGGCCAGCTCAGTAGGCTTGGAGATCAAGTCCCCAGCCCCTGTGTCTGCTTGCAGATGTTTTACTCCACTGAGCTATTTGGCTGGCCCTTCCTTGCAACTTTTGAGTATCATGAGATAAACTCAGAGTACCATGAAATGAACATAACATATAGTGCATTCATGGCTAAAGCTTATGTTGGCAAAAGGATTCATGGAAGGGTCATTAGGAAAAAGACATACCTCCAAGTCACTTCTTCAGGATGAGTAAAATAAGGAACCATGTTAAGGGTGATCTTCAGAGCCAGTTCTGAGGGCCCAGCTTAGGCCTACCTTAGAAACAGGCCCTTCAAATGACTGCAATGCCAGTACTGCACTGTTAACACTTTTTTTTTGCACAAATATACGTATATTGACATGCTTTTCTTCTTTAGTACACTGAATATCAATGTGCAGTTGAAAAGTCATCCTAATCAGGTCAAGAAAGCCACTTCATTTAAATATGTTTTACGATCTTCATTATGGTGTTTACAAAAGTTATCATATCTGCCTCTTGTACGCTGAACAACTACTACGAAGACAACAATATACATTGTATTAATTATTGAGGCTGTCCTACTAGCGTGTTTTGAAACTGTGTCATTGCTATTTCTTTCTTATTAAAATTTAAAAAAAAGAAGCGAAGGCCAGCCTGATAGCTCAGCAGACTAAAGTGCCTGCTTCAGCAGAGCACAGCAACCACAGTTTGATCCCTTCGTGCTGTGCGAGTCTGGCCCCCAGGGCATGCTGAGACTGAGACTGAGACAGGGTGTTGTGCCATGCGACAGTAATCCCAGCACTTTGGCAGGCTGAACAAAAGAGAATCACTGCTTGACTGATGTATGTAGTGAGACCCTGTAGACCCTGTATCCCCTCTCCTAAATGCATAAATACGTGACTTTCTGCACGTGCCTTCTTCAACTTTCCAAACCTTTTCTGAGGCCTTCATGGACTACAGAGGCACTGGCACACACCGCAGCATGATCGCTGGTGTGATTTAACTCTGTATGGGTCTCTGCTCATTCATCCATGGCTTTACCATATATATTCCCTCTATTCATAGCGCCTCTTGCTCCTGGTAGCACACTCCCAGATCTACAGCTACAAATCCCCCTGATACTTTAAAGTTGAACTCAAATTTCATTCCCAGCTTTTGAAGCCCTTCTAACAATCCTGGCTGCAGTGAGTCAGTACTTGTCACGCAAGTTCTACCATTAGCTATGGTCTCTGGGGTAGCTATCAAGCCACATGCATGTTTTTGCTTACCAGTCTGCAAGCCCCACAAATGGAGGTCAGGTAGCATTATAATGAAGTTCTATGTTCCTGATCTCCCTGTCATATACCACCCATATGTAGCATAGCACTTGTATGGCATAGATGCTCAGACATGTGTGCCAGGTGAGTGGATGGTGAAGTCATCTGCAAAGGCTTTGAGTTGGCCTCTGGGAATTGCATTGAGAACTGAAAGTGTGAAGGCATTATTTCCCCAGGAAAGTGCCACCTCAGAGCAAGACTAATCGCATGGGATGCACTTTAATACCTTTGCAAAAATATACTTCTTTGGGCATTAATTCCCATTTGGACAGCTGGAAATCTGGGGCTCCTTCCTGGAAGACAGCCCCAAATTCAAAGTCAAGTCCATGACAAGGGTCTGGGCTTAGAAGCTGGTACAATTATTTAGAATGTTGAGACTGAGTAATATCACTTTCACAAGACCCCACAATTGCAGCTCTCTCCCTAAATGTTTACGATGTCTCCTCTGGACTCCCACTGAAGTTGAAGCCACCAGAGGAAAACAGAAGGTAAGTCCAGAGCTCAAAAGCATGACCAAAATCTTCCTACCCTTCAGACTAAGAACTGCTTTGTATTTCTAACAGAGCCACCCAGTGACACACTTATAGGAGCATAAAGCACAGTGTATTTTAAAACTGTTCAATGGTTTATCAATAGGGAACAAAAATACATCACTGTCAGTGCTGCCTGTTACCTTGTCACCTTAGCTTCTTCTGTCACAGGTTTGTATTCTTGCCATTTATAAAAGCCACTCACACTTCACGCTTTCTGGCAGCCTACATGCTGCTACACCTGCCTTTCATCCAATGTATTCAAAATAGCCCCTTTAGAGAGAAGATACACCTTGCTTTCCACAAAGCAAGCCCAGATTATAAAGACTTCTATACTGAGGCTTTTACAATGCAAAATCAAATTTATCTACTTTGTAGCACAATTTTTCATCTCTCAACCTTCCCATTGGTTGGGGGAAGTAAGAGGCCACACAGTTGCTGGGCAGGGAGAACTCGTTCCAATATTGCACACACCAGGCATGCGATTCCTAAGGTGCATCGCTTCTCAGGATCCCAAAGTGCTCATCTTTACATGGGAGAGAGTATCCCCGTGCTGCAAAGCTCTGGCAAGGATTAAATGGGCCACAAAATAAAATACCTGGTAGCCAGAACTCATTCTTGAAGTTGAACTTGATGGAGAACTTTCGTTAATCGGCCGCCATCCAGGGCACAGATGAGACAGTTCACTGGGAAGAGTCATAGGCTACTTACTGGCCAGCCATGCAGTAAACAAAACCATGTCTCCATAATTATCTGCCACAGCAAAGGCATTTTATTTGGTGGTGCTCTTTAATCCCCCTTAACCTCTGGCCCAGAAGGCAGCATTTCCTCTTGAATTCATTCTGGTTGTGCTGTCCATGAGAAGCCTTCTCTGTAGCTTAAGTCATCATCACATTTAAACTGAAAATCTCTGCAGACACTGACTTACAAACATGTGTGTGTGTGTGTGTGTGTGTGTGTGTGCGTGTGCGTGCGTGCATGCATGCACATTTTCAGACCATTACAAAAGGAATTTCCCAAAGATCTTCTGTAAAATTTTCAGTAAGAGCAGCAAGGGTGGGACTCCTGGGGAGAAGGTGGACTAGTAAGGAACACCAAATCAGTCTCTCCAGGGTTAAGAATCCATACACAGGAGAGAGCAGAAGGAGTGATAATCAGTGGTCTTGCACTGCCAAAGACCCAAAAGGATAGTTAAATAAGTCCAAGCTGCACTGAAGCTTGGCCCTTTAGTTCTACTTTTTTGAGGAGAACAAATAGAAGGAAGTGACCTGGACACATGTCCTAGATGCAGGGTTCCCAGTCTGGTCCACGGAGCATGTGTGACTAGATTACCGCTGTGTAAGTGACTGATGCTCTAGTGGCTATAGGAACAGAGGGGGTGGGGAGCATTTAATTGCTTTGCACTGCAGTTGAAAAGGACTAGAGCAGCCTCCAGAGGAGAGACCCACTTGCAAAAGGCTTGCACCAACCAAGAGGTCACTGACGGGGAAGTAGGAGGGGAAGCACAAAGTGCTCCAATCAGAAAGAAACACAGGGTGGAGGCCTGACCCTGATGCTCACACCAGCCAGCCCCACAGGGACTATAACTATGAATATGTAAGAACTGAGATGACCCTGTCTCATCTCCTCATGTTGGAGCCATGGGTGTGAACCCTTTCTGTACAACAAGCATGGCATTCCAGACCTGCTACATCAGACGCCGTAGAAGGAAAAAGAAAGGAAATCAAATTCACTTCAACGATATCTGCAATGTAAAATGCTATAGAATTGTGTAATATTGCTCATTAGAAGAGCATTAAATATCCTTCACCTACATTACAAGCTGAGTTGTTGAAATAAAGCTGTTTTATTCCAATAAGAATAACCAACTGAGTCGGCAATACCAATAATCACCCTCTATCAGGATGGCTATAATTTGTTTGGCAACCCTTTAAAGTTCTTAGCCAATTAGTTTGTTGAGCATGTTATTGAAAGGATAATATAGCGTTATAGGATTTGAAATGTCTTTCTATTCTAAAATTAAGCCTCCAGTTGCTGGACCACTTCAGGATAGAACGTCCTAAACCCTCCTGCAAATGGACTCAAGTCATTCTTTTTGTAAAGGACTACACAAATAGCTCAATGCATAAAAGTACCTGCAAGTAAGCACAGTATCCAGGGTTCAATCCCAGGGCCTGCTGTGCCGGCCCCGCCCAAGGGCGCGCTGAGAGGATAATTGAGACTGAGCATGGTGGAGCAAGCCTGTAATCCCAGCTCTTGGGAGGCTGCAAACAGGCAGATCACTGTGAGTCTGATCTAATAGTGAGACCTTGAACACCTTGTATAGCCTTCTTTAAAACACACACAGAAAAGAAAAACTTACTTGTATAATTTCATTCCTTTCATTATTATTGATACATACTTATAGTAAATAATAATTATGGTCATCATAGCAGGGAGTTGGCACATGTGCACAACACATCTTCATTCATTTTAGTTCCCTTTGCCCTCCTCTCCCTCCACCCTTAGCCATCTATTGGGAGAAATTTTCCTGTGGTGTTTTCAACACAGGAACACGACTGAGACAGTTGTACTAGTGCTGCCATCATGCTTTCATCCATGACGCCATTTTCGCCAGTAATGTCTCTTTTTAAATTTGATATATTAATATTCAGTTTTTATAACTATCTTTTCATTGATGACAATTAGTTAAATTATATAACTTCACCGTGCTAATGATGCAGATTGGAGCTGTGATTATTTTTATTTGGACACTAAGCATTCTGACTTCAGTCACCTTGCTTGTGTGTAACACTATACTATAATCTCCATTTTCAGAACTCAGGCTGATCATAGTGACATGATCTGTATCGTACAATCACCTGAGAAATTACATTCAGATCATCCTTCAATATTATACAGTTGTGGTCCCTAATACCTTGCACTACTTTCTACTTTACCCTATGGTTTCAGACTCAAACCAATAAGCAAACTAAAAACTCAAAGAAAAATACGAAAGCCAAAGAAAGATATTGCTACTCAGACACAAGGAATGACCCATAGTTTAGTACTTCTTTTGGCACTTCTCAGTTCTGGGAAGTTTTCAGAGAAAATTAAGCCAAGAAAAAAGTGGCAATGATCAGGATCATAGAATTAGAAGCACCTCAATTAGTGTCACCCTAAATAATCCTTGATCATTAGACTCTCATAAATACATTCATAGGAGGAAAATCTACAAGTGCACTTAGTATTCTCTTATAAGGTTTGAAATGGTGCTCGATAGCAAGGCATTTAATACTATCCTAAACATAAATTCTAGGTCATGCTCAAGGGAGATACACTTTCTTTATGCAGAGGAAAACATTTTTCTCACAATCAAAAAATAAGGAGATTTGAAATGAGTTTCCTTAGGTGTTTCTTGCCCGGAACCCATATGCACCCTACAGAGAAAACATTAGAGTTACAAAACCAACAACAATGTGCATCGCTACATAACAGTGAATTTGATGGGAGAGAATGAAATTACCTCTAAGAGCCCTTGGAGATTCAGGTAAACAGAACCACTGCTGCTACTAAAGTGATTGGATATTTCACCCTGGAAGAAGGAATAGGGAACAAGAAGAAAAAAAAATAAGAAAAAAGAGTAACAGGACAGGAGATCAAGAACCACAAAGCATACAGAATGCTGAAGCACCTACTGTCAACTAGTGATTAGAGCAATAACTAATAATTATTTTATGGCAAAACACAGAATTCATCAAAACTGGCATCTTTTAATGCTAATACTAATTACAACAAGATTGGAAGGCCAAGGATATTGGGGGAGACCTTAGTGGACTTCTCTCAAGTGTCAAGATCTCTGGAAATAACACCAAGTTGCAGAGCTTGATTTTTATAAGGAATTTAGAAACAAATATTTCAAAAGATTCTATAAATGGGAAGCAAAGTTTCCTTTTAAGCATGGGACCTGCAAAGTTTTTTAACAAATGCATTTCTGAAACCATCACATACACTCGTTGTGTATGCTGAGTGGACAGTTGCATCTTGTGCTTTTGTATATCATGAGTGTATGTAAGTACACAGGCCAGAAGACTGTAAAAGGAAATGAAAGGCAGATTTTTGAGATCAGATTCCAACAAAACAAAACAAAACCCAAAGCTGAAAACATTACAATGAGCCACTAACAAAAGAAATTAATATCATTGATATCATTGATATCACTCAAGTTGTACTGATTCCTAAACTCATTTTCTGTTCTGATATCGAACAAACAGACACATTTACATGCCGACAGTTTAATTATTTAAACAACTTATTTTATGGAAAACTCAGAATTCATCAAAAATGGCATCTTTTAATGTTAATGCTAATTAGAACAAGCATTGCATTTTGTATGCTTTCCAATTATGCACGAGAAAAGTCAGCATAAGTGTCCTCTCTTATCATAATTATCTGTTTCTAATTTCAATTTTGGCTATGACTTTGTACTCGATGATGTAGATGTAACTGTTCCTGTCAGATGAAGATTAATTTGATTTAAGTCCTCTTTGTTCTAATTATATATTCCATTTCTGCTCATCATGCAAGTTTCTTTCCATGGCACATCTGTATTTTATCACAACAATGGAGAGTTTCTCTGGTGTTTAAAAGGCAACCACAAGAGTTCTCTTTTTTTTTGGCACCATTATGACAATTTTCATTAAGCCTGTGCCAAAGGATTTAGCATTTCAGCTGATGAATCTACAGATTAATGTATTATTATTTGAATATTAGATCGTGAACTTTTCTGAAATGAAGTCTCTAAAAGTTATTGCTCTAAATACTCCCTCTGCTGCCAGGAAAACATTGTCATTGCTACCATATTCCCAGAGCAAAACCTTTATTAGGTGACACCTTGCATGCTCCTCTTCCAGCTGGCAGCACTATACAGACAGTGCTAAAAATAAAACTGATCAGCTGACAATTAAACTCATCTTCATAAAGCTCTAAGTTCAAAATCTTGTATTTTTGTTCTATCTCCCTACCCAATTTCCTATCTTATCATTTCATAAAAGAATCAGGTGAAAAGATGTGGAAAATACTAAATTAACCATGGTATAATCCCTCATTCACTCCAAGTAAGAAATATTTTAAAAATGACATCATAAATAAATACTAGCTGTAGGATCCAGTGTCAAAAGCCATTCTGAAGCTTAATATTTAATTAATATATTGTGCACATATCAAATAGACTAAGAGCTTCTGTTGGGCTCTTAGCCTGCTTCCACAGCCAAGCAGGTATAACAGAGAATACAGTTCAATTTAGCAAACATTTTATGAGTGTCCAACACATTGCAAAACACTAGATAACTGTTTATTAGGTGGTCAAGTATACATGCCTTTAGCCTGTGAAATGCATTGAAGGTATTATCAATTTTTTTTAAAAAACTCACAGTTTGAACCAACACTTTTTGTTTGAGAATGGTCATGTCACATTTCTTTTAAAATATAAAGTAGTTTAACAAAACACACATGAATTTTAAGAAGTTAGTTACCAGAAAAAGCTCTATCAGCCTGGACTCTGAAGATCAATGACCTCGTGCCACGTACACTGTTATTTTGCATTTTATACGCTCAGTCCTGCTCTGTCACAAAGTATATGTGAGGAAGCTTGTGGAAATAAACAGCAATGCCAAAAATGGAAGAAATGAGGATGGTGAGATCAGTCCCAGATTAAGTAGCCCAGATGTTTTTCATGAAAATATCCAAGGAAGTGCTTAGTTTCCTAACCCCCAGAAAAAGAAAAAGGGAAATAAAGACAGACAGAAAGAAAGAAAGAAAGAAAGAAAGAAAGAAAGAAAGAAAGGAGCACTTAAGTGATACAGATCACATTTGAAATGGGAATTTGCCAAGTATTTAAGGTAGTTATACAGCTAGTTTCTCTTAGTTCATTGAAAAGCAAGTTTTGTGCTAATATTATGTGGACAAGATACCATACCTACAACTTGTACTGTAAGTAACTACTCTTAAGACAACAGTACTTATTGCATTAATTAGTGTAACTTCCCTATTAGCCTGCTTTGAATCTCTGTTCTATTTTTTGAATTTTCTCTTTAAAATAGATGCGAAGGAAGAGAACACTTGCTCTCAGATGGAGATCTGAGGGAAGCTGGTCTTCTAGAGCTTCATTACTGAATGCTATGTAACAAGATCTACCTATGCAGTACTATCATAGCATAAACAATATAATGAGATTTGTTATTGGGAGATAAAGATGCTTAGATCTAGTAAAGGTGAGATATGCAGATAATCATCATTGCTTACTTTCTCACTCAGACCTTGCTTCACTCAATTTTATGCTGTAGACCCACAAACATCAAGAGAGTCTGCTGTACAATAAGCAATATGGTAGACCTTGAGAAAATCACAAAAGAAGGGATGTGAACTTTGACAGCATTTTTAGAAGGTGGGGTCTATGGTTGCTGTGTTCACTGCTGTGTTCAAGAGAACACATCATCATGCCAGGCAGAGAATCATGGTCCTGTAAATAGTTGTTAAATAATTAATTGAATCAGTTCACAGCTCAAACAATTAGTTTGTCATAAGAAGTTGACCCAAGGTCAGCGCTTGGAATTAGCAAGAAATGGAGGTGAATGGGATTCTGCATGCTTTCAACTTTGGAAATCATGGAGCAGAATTTGATTTTTAAATTTTTTGTAAGGCTAGTTTGCTGATATACTACCACAATCAACTAATTTTTAAAACATCATTTGTTTTTTAATCATGTCAACCATGAATACACACAGGACTGATCCATTTATACAAAGACTGTGTCCTCACATTATTGCCTATAAAATATCAAAGAACCATTAGAAATTAGACACACAGTAAATACAACGTGCACGTAGCTGCTTTAACTATTGTCCTAGGTACAGCAACTCACACTCATGTTGCTCCTGATTGTCACAACAAGCCCGTGCAGTGGTAAGGAGATATGAAGTTCATTTTATAGATAAGGAAATTGAGGCAAAAACACCTGGGGACATTGTCCTTAACTGGAAAGCTTTCTTTTCTGCACATATGCCTTCTCAGGCTGCATAGTTGGATAAGGTAATGTAGAAAGAGCCTGATGGGAAGGTTAGGCCACAACCTATCTGCTCCCACATGCAAAGCAATATTCCATAATTGTAGACCTGGCACTGAATGTCAGGTTAAAAAAGGAATATTTTTAAATCCTGCATTTTATATATTCTCCTGAAATAGCTTTATATTTTGATAAAAGCTGCATATACTAGCTGGGCGTGGTGGCTCACGCCTGTAATCCCAGCACTCGGGAGGCTGAGGCAGGAGGATTGGTGCGAGTTCGAGACCAGCCTGGGCTACAAAAGTGAGCTCAAGGCCAGCCTCAACTGCATAGCGAGACCCTGTCTCAAAAAAGACAAAAAAAAAAAAAAGCTGCATATACTATTTACTACATTGACAAACTAGCCAACAATTCCCCATCTGTGGCACTCTGGAAAGGCTTGAACAGTTCAAGTAGAAGAAAGACAGAAACCTTAGGCATGTACTTCTCTACTGCAAGGTATTTAACTCTTTTACACATGAAAAATTTCCAATTTCGTCTAGTGACTTCGCTTCTTCTCAATAATGCTAACAGCATGCCCTTGCACTGTCTTGTCATCCATTGCACGAGTCCACTTGTGAACATGTGGTTTTGAAAAAGCCTCTTTCCCTGGAGATATTTGACAATGCCTGAAGGCCATCTATTTTCCTGAGGAGTCACTGAGAGAGATACTTCTGGAAGCTTGAGAAAATGTCTGTGGATTCTGTCAAAAGACAAGGAAGAACCCCTGGATCTTTCATCTATGTCTTCCAATGCTTTCTGCGGTCAGGTAGCACAGGCAGGAATCACAGCCCTTTGAAAGAAAGCCTGTAGAAAATTCCTCTCCCACTTTTCAGACTATGCCCATGCACTTCAGACTTCAAGAGGCATGTCACTGTTCCCATGCTCAGTCCTGTCTTGGATGACTTTATAACATGGCTATTTAACCTGCCCAACTTGGTCTGAGCTAAAGAGTAAACTATTTCTCCAACTAGGTTGAAAATTTCAACTATGGCACTTTGGAACAAAGAAAATAGTGAATTACTTTGACATTAAAAGATTATCTATTGTTATAAAAACAGGGAAAAAAGAGCTGTGGGGCAAATACACTTGTTCTAAAAATGAGTAAATTCTTTTAAAGGTGAATCTTCTGCTCTTCCTGTAAGCAGCCTGTGGTGTCCTGTGAAAATGGTTCGCTACTTTCTCGACCCAGAAAACCCCACAAAATCATGCAAATCAAGTGGCTCCAATCTTCGAGTTCATTTTAAGAATACACGTGAAACTGCCCAGGCCATCAAGGGTATGTATATCCGAAAGGCCACCAAGTATCTGCAGGATGTCACATTAAAGAAGCAGTGTGTGCCATTCCGATGTTACAATGGTGGAGCTGGTAGGTGTGCCCAGGCCAAACAGTGGGGCTGGACACAGGGTCGGTGGCCCCAAAAAAGTGCTGAATTTTTGCTGCACATGCTTAAAAAATGCAGAGGGTAATGCTGAACTTAAGGGTTTAGATGTAGAGTCTCTGGTTATTGAACATATCCAGGTGAACAAAGCACCCAAGATGCGCCACCGTACTTACAGAGCTCATGGTCGGATTAACCCATACATGAGCTCCCCCTGCCATATTGAGATGATCCTTACTGAAAAGGAACAAATTATTCCTAAGCCAGAGGAGGAGGTTGCACAAAAGAAAAAGATATCCCAGAAGAAACCGAAGAAACAAAAACTTACAGCACGGGAATAAATTAATTATAAAATAAATGCAAATAAAATTAATGTTGTTGGCTGTTAAAAAAATAAAGGTGAATCTTCCACGCTATAAAGTGGAAGTGTCAAGAAAGCATGTTTGATAAATATTAGGAGTATTGCAAATGCCATCAGTTAGTTATTTCAAGTTCTTTCACAATGTGCCTAGGAAGTTGATGAAATTACTGGATTTCCTTGGTGGGACAGTGACTTCTCATCCAGGTTGAATGTGTTTCGCCCTCACAGCTAGAGCATTCTCGTAATCACAGTATGTAGAGGAAGTGACAAGAGACACAGGGTCCAGATCCCTAAAGCTGCTTGACTTGGTATATAATGGAGAAAGTGAGAATGAGAAACATTTCCATTAACAACACTGTGCCTAAGAAAATATAATGAAAGATGACTTCACTCCTCATTTCTCCTACTGTCATTTGGAATCCGCACTGCCTTCTCGCAGTGCAGGCTGTGACTGTAATATTAGCCAAAGGAACTATGTTTGAAAATGTAACTTTTTGATGCTTGTTTCTCTGAATACAATGTCCTTACTATTATGTTAAATTCACACCTTCATGTCTCAGTTTCACAGTATTTGGGGGGAAAATCTTCATTCTTCCTGAATTGGATTTAAATGAGTTCTGGTTTTCATAGTTTGCAAAGAACCATTCCCCAGAACTCACAATGTCATTCCAATAGTTAAGTATAACACCAAAATATTCTCAGAGCTCCACAAGTAGGACATTTATGATTGGACTGATCAGTGAATTTCTCAAGGATCATGTGAAGTCCAAATGCAATATTTTCCAGTTCCACTAGTTAAGTCCCATGTTCAGGTGACAAAAATCAAAACATAATTATTATATGTCCCTGGCTTCCCAGAGCTTTCCAATTGCAAGTGGGAAAGTACGGGCTGTGAATCTTTCCATATTCTTTACCTGGCAGCAATTTTATTGCCTGGGCATGTGTTTCAGGAAGTAAGAACAGAATGAGGAACATTTGTCTTACTTTAGAGTGACACTGTTCCCATAAAAGCTTCTAGAAGTGGAAGAAAAATTAACTTAAAAAGCCTTTTGTTTCACAACATCTCTGGATGTTCCAATACTAGCTGATAGGTGAGGGAAAATATTCTGTAACAAACATTTCAAACTGCCATATTTAAATTTCCAAATTAGGAAAACTTTAGAAATGAAGCTAACCAGTGCTGTCAAGGACAGGGACATACCAGCACTCTCATCCTGCTGGGTTTTGGGACACAATTCTTCTTGTGTATAGTTGGGAAATGAGTGATGATACTCTTAAAAATGTCTGGTCGCTCTGTTTCAATAATTCTACTTCTAGAATTTTATCTAAGGGAGAAACAAACAGACATACATGACATGATTCATGCAAAATGCTTTTTATTTTGGTTCTATTTACAATGACAATGAATGGAACAGCCAAAATGTTCAACAAAGGGAGATGGTTACATCAAATGTGATATAATTGTATTCCAAAACATTATGAGGCCTTAAAATAAAGTTTAACAATTACAGATAAGTAAGAATGCTCAAAAGAACATAACAGAGTATTGGATATACAGTGTGACTTTGTTTTGAGAGATAAATAACCAGAGGGTAAAGCCAGTTTCACTGAGCTATCCATGCGCGTTACTGCTGCTGGTGAGATGATGGGCAGTTTTAAAACTAGTCTCTAAAAAACAAACAAACAAACAAACAAACAAACAAACAAACAAAAAAACTAGTCTCTATTTTTCTGTAGTTTCTCAGTCTTCTAAATCAAATTCTGTCATGTTTATTAAAAACATGTTGTTGAAAATGTCTGCTAAAGGATTACCAAAAAACAAAAACAAAACAAGAAAAAATGAAACAAGCAAAAATCACAAAATGGCTATTAAATATTTGAGAAATATGTCTGCTCTAGGAATCATGTTGCTTCAAAGAACCTGACATTTAGATTGGGTGAAATTATTGCCTAAACATATCCAGGCTAACATTTGGCCCCATAAACTTTGTCCTCTAAAGTTCCCTCAAGAGACTTACACTGTGCTTCCTTATGTTCTGTCCCTATGCATGTGGCATTTTGCTCAAATATGATATATTGAGTCAACCAGATTGTTCAACATGCTACTCTGTCATGCTTGGATCATGGCAGATAGCAAAAATATGTGTCTTGATATACCAGGTCAGAATTACAATGCATTACTCAGGTAGTTATCAATGTCACCTGACCTTCTACACATATGATTCTGTGAAAAATGAGCTCTGTTACACTGCTCACGACAATGAATGTTTGGACAAAACTAGTTATGAGGATAGATACATAGCTTACTTTCCAATATTATTAGTTCCCTTGTCAACTTTTGAACTCTGGAGATATATGAGAGTTTGTGTTTGAAAACATTTGTAAATAATGAAAATAAAGGTAAGAATGAAACAGGTGAAAATGGTCTCCAATAATTTTTAAAATTATATTAAGTCAACTGTGGTATTCAGAATGAGGGAAATATAAAAGTTGCGGTCAGAAGTCAATTTTGATTTTATGAAAATTAACAAATGTGTTCTCCTCGATGACTTAGCAAAATAGTTTTTGCTTAAAAATAATCTTGCCTACGCTTTTTAAAAAGGGCTGACTTTTTAATATTTGTAACTTGGGGTAGCAAAAACTGACAGCCAGCTATATGTGAGGAATATAGATGATTAATCTCTACTATCCATTTTCATGTAGTGTATAGACAGATTCTGAGAAAAATATATTAATGTTTTATGAAACGAAAATATTGTACAAATATTTTAAGACTAAGTACTAAATTTATTGACATATTATGAAATTAATACAAGCTACCTTTAGCTTTTATGATGGGGAGAGATGTGTTCAAAATGGTGGTCGTAAGTTTGCAGATAGTTCGCTTCCTGAAATGTGTGTGTATACTTCTTTAGTGGGATCCTCTCTCTGTCTCTCTGTCTCCGTCTGTCTCTCTCTGTCTCTCTCTGTCTCTCTCTCTCTCTCTCTCTCTCTCTCTCTCTCTCTCTCTCTCTCTCTCTCTCTTTCTCCTCCTTAACTCCTCAAGAGTAAAAGAGTAAATAAACTGGATTGGAAATGGTGGCACAAATATTTAATCACAGTGTTATGGTAAGCTAAGGAAGAAAGACTTCAAGTTCAAGACCTGCCTGGGCAATTTAGCAACTTAGTGAGCCCTGTCTCTAAAAAACAAAAAGGACCAGTGTTAAATCTCAGTGTGAGAACCATAGTTCAATCCCCGTCCTTGAAAAAAAGAAAAGAAGAGGAAATATGTAAGTGAATGAAGGGAATGAGAATGTTTGGGTAGTTATATAACATTATTTACAATAATAGTCACATACATGATTTAATTTCCTGCTCTACAACAAGTGAAATGTAATACAGACCACAACTAGCAAAGTATACCTGAGGCAGGTTTATTGTAAAAAGGAAAATTTTCTAAACACATCAGAGTGAAATTAAATTAGCCTTAATTTTAAAATTCAGTCTGCTCATTTTATTTTCCTATTTCAGGAATAAGTATATCTTTAGATCTTTTATGACTGAAAATGCTCCTGTGATATCAGGATCACTCCTTGGTGTCCCTGAATTCCCACACTGACTAGGGGCCAATAGGTCCAGTGTAATAACTTAGGATGTCCAGAGTTACCCGCCTAGCATTCACTATGACACTTCCATAGCTCAGCTTCATAAATCTGGCTGCCCTCAAACGCCACTCCCAAGCATCCTCATTGTGCTTAAACTGTTACATGAACACTGAACTTCTTCAGTGGATATCTTCTGAATCTCGTCGTCCACACAAGGAAGAAAGTTTTGCCTCCATTCAGTGCTTATGACTGGGTCTGTCTCTGCATCACTCAGTTAAGGTAAATGAAGATTCCAACTTATAGATAAGGAAGTATCAGAAGAAAGTAATTCAGTTCTTGAATTGATTTCTTCTTTCAAATAAATGCACTGAATCTTTGAAGATTATAAAGGAAATGTTCCTATGTCCAAAGTATGAAATTCAGACTTCTCAAATTTTGTCAGATAACTCTCATCTGAAATCATTTAAGATCAAGGTTCGTACCATGAGAAGAGCAGTCTGTTGTATAAATGTGGCTAATCGCGACTTCCTGTTGCCAACCTTGACCATCACTATTCTTCTCCTAAGACAACTCTGTCCAAATAGTAGCGCATCACAGCCAACCCTTATGCTGAGCACTTTACCTGGCTTGTTTTCAGTGCTCCTAACTACCCCTTAAAAGGAGGCTCCATTATTATCGCCATTTTTCAGATAATGAAAATGAGACTCAGGGCAGTTAAATATCTTCCCCTCATTCGAATGAGACAGCTCCTGGACGTAAGTGCAGACCGTTGTGGTCTGTCGTCTATTATTTCCTAATCACCTAGGCCACGCTATGCCCTTAATAATAGAAATTCTCTCTCTCTTGCTTGCTCATTCCCACAGTTTCCCTCATGCATTCTCTCATCAGCCAACCTGTAAATAATCATTAATTGAAAAAATAAGATGAGCTAATGTTTCTGCCTTAGCTGTTTCATTCATTGCACTAATTTTCCTTAAAAGAGAAAAGGCAGACAGCAGTATATTTGTTTCAGGGGAAGTCTCTGGGTATTCCAGGCCCCATTTAGGAAATATCCCATATGATCACTTAGCAGATAGAAGCAAACTAATAGGGTAAATGGATAAACACACAGAAAGATAGACAGAGATTGGACCTTATAATTTATGATAATTTTAATGATGTTCTTGTTACTACTAAATTCATTATATTGCTCTTTCTTAAAGACTAAGATGCTGTCATTGTGGTTATATGATCTCATTGCAGAGTATGCGGTTGAAGGCACTGACCTCTGTTTATTTCCTGTTGGAATCTGGTCCAGAGAGGCAAACACCTAACAACATATAATTGTAACTTATTGCAACATCCGTCATTCTTGATCAGTTTGTGATTTAGAGTAACCTGAATGTGGGCTGCTCTGCTATTTTGTTGAGAAGCAAATACAATATGATTCAAAGCCAAGAGGCCAGACCTAGAGCCCTGATTAAGAAAGATGGGGAAAAGGGAAACATTTTTCTGTAACTAACATCATAATTAAGCACAGACAAAGCAATGAACTCTCAGTGTCACAATGTTTTGAAAATGAAAGTGACAAAAGCTGTTTCCATGATGATCAAGATCAGGCCGTGTATATAATATGGAAAGAATTAGATAACTAGAGGGTTTCTAGTTGAAGTGAGGGTAAAATGATAACCTGGCACCAAGATAGAAAGCAATTAGGAAGTTTCACATAGTACTCTGTGTCTTTAACTCTTAAATTGACTATGACAGTTGCAAAACATAATCAGCACTACCACCAACATGAAAAGCAGCATCTATGACAGCATGAACCCAATCAGCATGTTCAGTTTCCATCCAAATTGACAAAGTAAATAGTAAATAAATCAGGAAGAGCCTTGGGACATATTCCATTGTAATTCTTTATGTATTTCGCTCAGCATCCTAGAAGATTAAGAGCTTCGGGAGGGCACAAGTTGTGGGCATTATTCCTTTCCCATTCTTTCAAGTTGCATATGAAATGAGTAGTCCCTGAACAGGAACAATGATCAGAACCTCCAATTACAAGATGTCCTCATTTTGGGCAGTGCTCGATATATTCCCTTTCAATAATGAGCAAGCTTTCCTTTAAGAATGTGTAACCAACACCTGAAGAGCCAAACTGATTCTTTAGCAGGGCTGCATCCTGCCTTCGCGCAGGAGGCAGTGGGGAGGACAGGCACAACCGGCAGAAGAGGTGCCGCCCTCGATTATTTGGACTAAGAAAGGCCACAGGTTTGGAACCACTGTAGCCTATGAAAAGCCCTCTGATCCCTGTGTTAAATAATTCTTCCTTTCCTTTTCTAAAACTTCTTTCACCACCTCCATCATTTGACATTTTGTTATTCTTGATCGCTTTCAGAGATATTCTCATTCCTGCTTTCCTTAAAAGAATTTTGTTTTTGTTGTTTTATAGCAAGATGTTAAACTCAGGAAATAAAAACCAAGAAAAGGCCTTGAACTTATGAAATTCCTTATGAAGCTTCCAGATTTCTAGATTCTGCAGGGGCTGTTTCTGGAGAATAGGTCCATTTATGAGTGGACATTTACGTTCAAATGAACATGTGTTCATCTTTTCTTCAGGAAAAATCTAGTACCAGGAATAAAAACTTATCAATCATGTTTTCCAGAAAAGTACTTTTAAGATATACAAGAGTGCAAATAAATGTCCCAATTCTTTTTAGGGTGCTAAGAAGACAAGCAGAAGTACTGGTAATTAAATGCTGAATTAATGCATATTAGAACTTATTTACTGAGTTAATGGAAATAGAGTATTATACAGTGTGGTTGTTTATGTATGCCGTGTATTGTGTGGTATGATACATTCTATTATATAATTTATGTGTATGGTATGTTAGTTGTCTTTTAATAAAATTTGGAAAATAATTTTATTAGAGTGAATACATTTTGAGGCTTAGAGTTATCAATTTTTGCTTTTTAGTCCATCCTTGACCATGGTTCTGATTTACTGGTTGGGAATATCTTCAAGAGAAAGTCCTCCCTTAACACACTATTCCTTCATATTCAAAGGCAAGAATTTGATTCAATGTAAGGTGATCTTACAGTTTATATTATGCACATACATACAGCATGCTCTAGACGCATTTGGAGCACAAGGGATACTTGACAGGCTAAGCAATATACCAACTAGCAATGATTTGGCTGAAATACAGAACTGAACTAGAGGAATAGAGACTCCCTGCCCTACCATCTTCTTCCAGGGACCTATAGGAAACTTTGAAGCTTAGAACATTGACCACAACCTCGGAAACAACTTATCCTACCACAATGAACAATGGCAATCTGCTATTCTGTCATTATAGAATCCAGGATACACATAGGAGCTACAGGATACCAAAACAAAGGCAAGAGAGTCAGTCAGATATCTCAGCAGAGTAAGCCCTTGCTTAGGTAAGTGCAGGGACTGGGCTTCAGTGTCCAGCATCACATGCTATGCTGGTCCTACCCCTGAGTGCACTGAACAAACCACTGAAACCAGGCAGGTTAGCACATACCTGTAATTCCAGCACTGGGGAGGCTGAAAAGAGGAGGATCATTATGAGTCTGAGCTGTATCATCAGACCTCATACTAAATACATAAAAAAGACAGTATTATCTTTTCTCAAAGGATGCCACATTGGTGTTTCAACAACCAAAAACATCAGAAAAGCTATTACATGAAAAATGTGTCAGAATAAGTTTAATGAGATAAATGAAGATATTCCAAGATACGTTAGCCCAGATGCATACGTTGTGGAATCAGCAGGGCCTCATTATCAGGAGGCTGTCCAATAAGTCTGTTTATTCTATTGCCTCAAAAGTTTCCTCCAGTGATACATAATGGCACTTAAAAATTTATTCCACAGCGTATAATTTTCTCAGCAAATACACACACTTAAAAATAGCTGCTGAACCACCATAGCAGTTACAATCCATAGATTCTTTTGAAGAATTTAAACATGTATTATAAACACTCAGAGGCAGCTATTTTTGTAAAACAAGGAATAAGGAACATCTTTCATGGCTTTCAGGAAAAAAAAAGCAGATTATGCACACTATAAAAATGTGAAGTTGAGTGATTCTGGAATGGTTTAGTTTTATTCCTATTTCCTCCCATATAGACAGCTATATCATTATATCATCCCCAAAGCCATAGAGCTTAAAAAGAAGTGAGGCAGATGGACACCTCCTCAAGCTCTCCCTACTTTGGCCTCTACAGTCATGCACAGAGCCATGGGGCATGCTGGGAAACAGGGAGAGGATGCTGCAGTGTAAGTCTGGAGGGAAACAGTGAATTTCACTATTGTCAAAATGTGCAGTTTGAACAAATGTCATAGATTACTAAAATTCCTCTGCTCAGTGAAGAAATCATTAAGCAGTTCCTGGCAGGATGTCAAATATTGCATTTAAGAAGACAATTAAAATAGTATAATACAAAAGCTATAATTAGAAACATATCTGTGCAAGTATCATACTATTTTTCTTCCATGGAGTTAAAGCAAAACATGAATTTCTGCCAATGTTCATTAGAGTTTTCAGCAGATAATACTGCTTTATTAAGGAGATGGGATTATCTGGCTCAAAGCTTAGACTAAAAAATCAGCCAATGCCCCCCAAAAGGGATGCTCTCTTATGTCACTGCTTATATTTTCACGTAACATAATTCAGGGACGTGCTGTGGCTAGTTCAATACTAGTGTGACCATAATATTTTCCCTCTTGAAATCCAGGTTTTTTTTTTTTTAATTAGGATGCTGTTCAGGAATGAAACTAGATGGGCAACTCGTCTCCATAGTTACATTATCAATGAGTTGCTCAGCTCTCCGGCACTTTGACAGAATTGCCTCCTTTTCCCTCCTTTCTCTTCCTCTCTCTCTTCTTTCTATACTGATAAAAAAACTTGCCATGGGCACATGGAGGAAGGAAAAAGCCTAGCAGCGGATTAAAGACCAGTGCATGGAATACTTTGTGTGTTCTGTCATAAGAGACAAAGATGGCTATTAATTAGCGGAGAAAAGGAGGATGGTGTTCCTAGGCATGAAAATAGCTTATGAATGGTGGTGTGAATGTGTCTCCCTAAAATGCGTACGCTGAACTCCTCACACTTAAGGAGAAGCTATTAGTACATGGATCCCTTGGGAAGTAATTAGGCCATGAATGCAGAAACATTGTAAATAGGATTATTGTTCTCATCAAAGAGGCCCTAGAGAGCAGCCCTGCCCTTTCCATCATGTGAGGACACAGCAAGAAGGTTCTGGCTATGAACCAGAAAAGGAGACCCCTCCAGATATCAGACCTACCAGCACCTTCACCTTGAACTTCCTAGCCTCCAGAAGGTGAGCAGTAAGTGTTGTTGCTTATGAAACCACCCTCTATGGCATTTCTTTGGAGCAGTGTCCACAGGTTAAGACAACGTGCAGAGGATGACGAACATCAGTCACATCAGGGAAAGCAGGCAGTCAGACTAATGAAGCAGAATGTAAGTAGCCCAATTAATAAGTATGAGGGCAGTCAATAATGTACCACCTGATATTGAGCCACCCAAGACAAGCTGAGTTACCCCGTCTACTCACTGATGTATATAACATTGAGGGCAGATCTCTCAGCAGCTGTTCCCTGCACAAAAGTCAGTCCGGGCCCATGTTCTTTGCTGCAGTCCTGGGGACCTTACATAATCATGCATAACTGCTTCATAGCGCCTGCAATCATTGGATATTCTGAGGTAACACACCTCAATCACAGAGCCAACTCTTGTATTTGGGAACCACTATTATGGCACAGAAGTTATGATGTACCACTTGCGCAAGTCCGAACGAAGGTCAGGAACTACATAAGGTTTTATTCCATCCTCCTCTTTGCAGCAGTCCACATCCAGGGTCATGAATCAGTTACAAACATGTACAGACCAAGTCAGTAATCCCACAGAAAGTGTCATAAGATGGGCAATTGTCAAGAGACCCTGGCTCTTTCTTTGAACTCTTAGGCAATGCTGTTAGCACAGAATTATCACTTCTGTGCAGTGAATAGGTCTGTACGTGATTTTAAATGATGTCAATTTCTGGAAAATTTAGAAATAAGCATAAGTTGTGATGGTCAACTCACAGAATAAGAACAAAGGGCTTGCCATCAGATGAGACGTCAGAGGTATGCCTTTTTATTAAGGCAGACTGATATATGGCTATCTATAGCTTCAACCTGCTCATAGCACGTCGAGGAGACAAGATATGGCCAATAAGAAAGACAGTAAAAAGCAGCTTGTGCTGTTTCACCTAAAGAGTAACTGCTAATGATGATAACAGCTACTACTTGCTGCTTGCTTATTACCTGCTAGTCACTGTGCTGTTCTCTGCCTATGCTCTCGTTTTATATCCTTGTAATAGCCCTGTAATGAGCTATGCTTACTGCTAGGTAACAAATGAGAAAACAGAGACTTGGGTAGGTTCAGTGACTTTCCTAAGGTTGCTCACCAAGTACTTTGTAGCATCCATGTTTACGCCTAATCCTGAATAATCAGAAGACAGCTAGAAAGGTAAGATGGAAGTCTGGCAGAGATGAATGGGTAGAAGTGGCTGCTTCAGAGACTGGAGCTTGGGAAGTGAATACACTTTCTATCTAAGAACACTCAAGGTGAAAATGCTGAAATGATGTTTTCATGCTGGGAGGTGGAAGGGAAAGACAGCGAACGACAGAGAACAAGGCAGCGTGAGAACCAATGAAGTGCAGTGACACAAATAATCTTCAAAGGGATGTGGAATGATGTCAAATGCTGCCTTCCCAAAATTCAGCTGAGAAAGATGAGATCTGAGAAGGGACCACTGCTCTGGAAGCCTGGCTCCTTTGTAAGGGTGAAGACACTCTGGCAAGGAGAGGATAGGTGGTCGCATGGGTGAAGAAAAGGCATGGATAGTTCCTGTCTTACGTCCATATGATACTTTAGTTGCCATGGCGTGAACTACGTAACATCCCCAAGCATTAGTTTCCTCATCTGCAAAGCCAGTTACCTCGCAGGGCTTGAGAGGGATTCAAAGAGAAGGGCATGCTGCATTATGATGCAGCACAGAGAAGTGGAGTCAATCCAAGCTTTGGGCTACTTCCCAGGATCTATAGTATACAGTAACTAGCCTGGTCTCAAGTATTGATCAATGCATAGCAAGTGGAAAGAATTGTGATGCATGAAGCTTAGAAAATATACAATAAAAACAGACAATCTAGAAAGGCAACATGAATTTCACTAGTTTGAATAATTCTCGATCAGCAAAGTGACTACATTGTGTGTAATTTCAAATGTGGAAAGGCAATATAGAAGCAATTCTATTTCGGGTAACAGGGAAACTGAGAAAGATGTATTTGTATCTGAGCTATGTATGTACTGGGGTTTCCCCTTTTAGAATTCTATGAAGCACAGCTTTTACAGTTCCTCCGACAATTAGAACAAAAATGGGAGAAACTTTTCCCATGCCTAAAGGATATTATTCTTGGCAATAAAGAATCATGAAATTAATGAGCTGTCTACTAGAAATCTACCATTAAAAATGTATATGAGGAAACTCGTCTATGCAAACTCCATTCACTCAATCGGCAAACGCTACCGTGGGAGTTAACTCAGCACTTAGGAAAGTTCCATTAACACTTGCAAACCACCCTCCTCTCAGTCAGCTGTGAAAGATGAATTTATTCCATTCCTCTGTTTCCCTCTCCCTTCCCTGGCCTGAGAGAGTAAGCACTTTCACAGGAATGTACACCTTTGTTCGCCAACAGGGGCTCAGATGCTCCATTTGCTCACTGGGCTTCCTCGGAGCCCCCAAACCAGGGTAGCCCCTCCCCACTCCACAAGGCACAGCACCCATCATCTGCAAAGGAGGGATAAGGGCCCATTATTAGTACTGCACTAACTGCATATATTGGAAAATGAGCAAATGCTAATGAAATTGCTTTTATGGGCTGACATTCATGGATGGCAGAAAGGGACATTAGAGAATGAGTCCGGTATTTGCTCTTCGGGAGTATTTAAGCTCCCAGTCAGAGCTCAGTGGCAGAGCACACACATGAGCACGTGCTTACGTACTCCTGCCTGCACACAATCTCTAAAGGTCACTGGGTACTTGTTAACCTTGAAGGAGAAAGAAAAACCTCAGTATTTTCCCCAACAACACTCCAAGACTCTTGTAAATCATATTCATATTCATATACTTAAGCATTAATTTACATAATTTCTGACAGGCCGACAAGCACAGCCCTTCTACCCTCTCAGTGTAAAGTGAGAAGTCACTTGTTATTCAGTGTATCCGTTACAGTGGTAGTGCCTCTAACTGTATTTTATATAATGTGCTATCTGCAGAAAGGCAGATAAGAATTTGATTTAACATCCAATTAAAAGCCGTCATTGAAAAATTACTTCAAATAAGCCTTTTATTTTCTTTAATCAGTCTTCAATTCAAGCCTTCCTTGGACCTACTGAACCAAGCATCAGGACTCATGAATTTTGATTAAAAAATTTGAGCCCATTTCTAACTTAAGCAGATTTTTTTGTTGCACTGTTTGATAGAAATTTAATAAATCTATGAATCCTAGCCAGCATCATTTATCATCTTTTTTTCCACAAGACTGGCCTATTATACCTAGGCAGTAAATTATGAGGGAACCAGCAAACCAAAACTTTTCAGCCCGTTACTGAAGAAGAGATATAATCACTTGCATTGAACCATATAATTATAGTAGAATATGAAGCCCTGAAACATTAGGTCCTGTTTTGAATATGTAATGTACATGCTTTGAGAACCTAAAAGATTTTCAGCTGATCTAATAGAGCTCAGGTTAGCATGATATTGAAGTATTTGTTGTTAATGAAAATAACAGGAAATATAAAAACAGAAGAAAGTAAACTTGGAAACAATAAAGTAGTCCTGGGCAACATCATCTAGGAAGTGATCTTGGGCTTTGAAAGTCTATGGAAAACCAAAATCCTTCATGTTGGTGGTGTACAGTGCAATGTTCTGTGCCAAAAATTCAAAAAGTGTTACTTTCATTATTTAAGGTCAATATTTTTGGTTACTTTAGCTACGTGTTTAAGGTACTACCTGCGTTTTTATAGTGTTTTAGCGAGCATAACATACATTCTTCTGCTCATTCAAAAATCATACATCAAATCCCTTCCACCTGGTATGCAGTACAGTGGACCTCGTGACAATAGCTGTGAAAAATACACTGGCTAGCCTAGTGCGGAAGACATGTGATATAAAAAGCAACACGTGCAGTGGATAGGGGATGCGCTGTGAGGGGTCATGTCATCTGTCAGGGGTCAAAGAAGGCTTCCTTGCCCCAGTAACGTTTAAGCTAGATCTTTTTTTTTATTGTTGTTGTATTTAGTACAGGGTCTATAGCAGCGGTTTTCAACCTGTGGGTTGAGAGGCCGGCAGGGGTCTAACAACCAAAACACAGGGGTCGCCTAAAGCCATTGGAAAATACATATTTAAATCCATGCTATGCCATGCTGAAATGTTATTCATTGGAATTAGTAATAAATGTTTCTTAGCATATTATATTTTGGTTTGCAGTCACCACAACATGAGGAACTGCATTGCAGGGGTCAGAGCATTAGAAAAGTTGAGAACCACTGCTCTACAGGGTCTCACTACGCAGATTCAGCTCAGTGATTCTCCTTTTTGCAGCCTCACAAGTGCCCATGCCACTCCGCCCAGTCTCCATCATCTCAGAATGCCCTGGGGGCAGGGCCAGCACGGCACACAGGGGATCCAACCCCAGTCCCTGTGTCTGCCTAAGCAGGCGATTTAGTCCACTGAGCTATATAGCCAGGCCTTCACGATAGATCTTGCAGGATGCAAAGCGAGTTTGTGAAGGGTAGCTGGAGATTTGTCAACAATCACATTTAATAATACTCAAGTCTGTGGGTGCACAAATCAGCAGTGCTTCACGTAGAAGTTACAGGGTCATAATAGAAGAACTGTCACCAAAAGATTCATATTTTTTCTTAGAAATAATCAAATATCTATTGCTTCTATTTGGTCTAGGAGGACTGTCCACACTCTTTATGTCTCTCTGCCACTGAGTTAGCAATTATCCAGGCTGGATTTCTTACATTTACAGTATGCCAGAACCTCTCATTTTTTAAAGAATACATTATAGTGATAGAAAAACATAGCATTATAAATGATACAAAATTTCACTAAATAACATAATAGGAATTCAAGGGTTGCTGTTTTGAATGATGTTATCTTCAAATTAGTTGTTTGGGTTACTACACATAAATGTACAAGATTGGCTTGAAGAAAAACAAAGTAAGAGTAAAATTCATAAGAAATCCAAAAGAAAATAATAATAAGAATAAAAAGAAAAAAAATTAAGCATTATCTGCTTTCAAAGGATCAGCAGAAATTGGCAGTACAAGCGTCCAAACTATCCTGCATATATAATCTAAATAAATAGTTTTGCCTTCTTTCTTTTGTTCTTTTCCTTATCACAGTTTTTCCTTCCAATTGAACAAATTCTTTCCCTTTCACATTATGTATTGTACCTTTGTAATTTTGTTTACAGTTTCAGGGTTAGCTTTGGTGCAGTATTGCCTACTTCCAGGGATACCAATCTCAAACAGTGTCCACCAGTGAACTGGTCCCTAGTATGCAAGAAGAGGATCAGCCCAGAGAAGCGTTGCCTACCGGGATTAAGTTTTGCTTGTCCAAGTTCTTGCTATGTCGCGGTCATCCTTATAGAAAGTGTTGTCATTGCTCATTGGCTTCATTTATCTGTTTGTTTTCAACACACTACAGACATTATGTTGAATGAATTAAATGCTTATGCGATGCTCTTCTTACTATGCTTACTTGTATGGCTTTTTTCTGGAAGAGAAAACACTAGCCTCAATCCTTTAAGCAGGACTTTACCTTGCTTCAACAGATAAACTGCACTGACCTTTTAGAGAATCCCAAACTCTGATACAATAGAAATAAGAGGAGGGATTCCATGTGGATTTACTTCTATTCTCTTGGTTGTTGTCTTCCAAAATACTCAAGGTATAAAGGAAGGCAAATGATTCTAGGAAAGATTCATTTTGAAGATGCTTAAGAGAGAAAATGTACAGCTATAGCTATGGAAAAATTGCGTAGCATCTTATAGACAAGGGCCAGTGTCCAAAGGGTGGAAAATAGAGTTTGTGATGTGAGAAGACCACTGTTCTTTTTGTACTTATAGCATCGTAAAACACTACTAATAAAATAGCTAGTTCTACTGATTATATTTTTCTTTTACCTTTGGGTACTTTGTTTTAATTGACAAGCTGTCCTGGGCTTACATGTGCATACTTTTTCCCATATGAATAACGCAACACAATTGTCTGTTTATATCTCCTGTTTCTTTAGTGCACGTGTAATTATAATAGGCAATGCAGCCCTCAGGACTGAAAGAGATGGAGTAACAATCATCACATTCATGTAACTTCATAGGCACAGCAAGTCTGGGTTAAATTTCAAGATACTTTTAAAAACATTTGTTAGGGCTGGCGAGATAGCTCAGAGAAGTAAACATCTGCTCGGAAAATGCAGGGATTGGGCTTCAGTTCAATCCCTGACACCACATGCCATGCCAGTCATGCCCCCAGTGCGCACTGAGATGGTGACTGAGGCTGGGCATGGCGGTGCACCCTGTAGTTCCAGCGCTGGGGAAGCTAGAAATCAGAGAATCATTATAAGGCTAAACCGTGCAGTGAGACTCTCTATCAAATACTTTTTTTTTTTTTTTTGAGAAACCAGGGATTAAACTCAGGCCCTTGCACTTGCCAGGCAAGCACTTATTCCACTGAACTATCTCCCCAGCCACTACCAAATACTTTTTAAAAATGTTAAGTCTTCCTTTCATTTTTAAATCAATGAGCACGTCAAGTAAAACATAGTCCATATGTTGCCGATCCATTTAAATTAACTTACCCAAGTATCATCGAGCAAGAACTCAAGGAGCTCATAACTTCCAAAACAAATCCTGAAGTAGAATAGATTTTGGGAGGGCTTCATGAATATTAGACAATCTCTTCTATGCCTCTCCTTCACCTTTCCAGGTGAGGTGGTGGGCCTGCACCAGAGGACTTATGGGAACACCCAATCACTAAAGGAAGCGTGATCGATGTGTAAAAATGTTAGAAATCATAGGAATAAGATGTGCTCATCCAACCTCTTTATTACAGAGAAGAAACCATAGTGAAAAATGTCCAAGTTGGAGTCATGCAAAATGAGAATCAAAACTACATGAAGGGGCTGGAGTGATAGCTCTGCTGCGTAAGTGTCTGCCTGGCAAGGGTAAGGTCCTGAGTTCAATGCCGGGTACCAACACTCAGATCAAAACAAAAGAGAACAAAATAACCAGCATGGAAACCCTGGGGTGATGATTACCAGTTGATTTACCAAAGGCGATCTATAAAATCAGTGACCGCAGAAATAGCCCACCTAAGAAAAACAGGGAGCCAGAAACAAAAGCCATCCTTGCCTGTGCCATTGTAGACACATATTAGGAAGTCCACATAGTAATGGTCTTCAGTCTTCACCAAGTCTCCTCCTCACAAGCTAGGAAGCATTGTAATATTATAGGTAAGAGACTACAAAGAAGAGATCACATCTAGGGCTAAATACAGAAGAAATGTCAGCTTTAAAATCTGAGAGGTGGGGCTGGTGAGATAGCTCAGCGGTCTAAAACACCTGCTTAGGCAACCTTAGCCAACTGCAGGGACCACAGTTAGATTGCTGGCACCACCATGCTGTGCCAGCCCCACCCCCAAGGCAGGCTGAGCTGGCAGTAATATAAATAAATAAGTAAATAAATAAACACATAAATAAATAAAGTTTAAAAATAATAAAAATAAAATCTGACAAGTGTAGAGAACTCTGTCTGAATACCTACCTTATGTGGGCTTGTTAAAAACTCTCTCAAATGTAGTCATCAGGTATTGCAAACATGTACCAATAAAAATTAAAAATACACAATGTGGAGCAAAAAAATAAAAAAGCTCTATTGTGGCACCTCCATATGGCGCAGTAAGGTATCAGAAAGTTGACAAATGTCATCTTTCCAGTTTTGACTGTCACCAAAGATGGATGAACTCCATAAAAAGGAGTTGTATTGGGCAGAAAAAAAGGTATGGGGACATAACACTAAAAACACAAACACCATCTAATGTGATAGGAAAATGCCCATTTTTTTAAATTCTTTTATTGTTTAAATTTAACAATGGTTATATTACATATTTTCATCATTGGATCAGTTTAGATTAATACATATAGGTATATAAGATTGGTCAAACAACTAAACATTAACCTTTCTAAATCCACATTACTTTTTTTTTT
>PVJA010022433.1:0-34242 GCA_004027025.1 Myocastor coypus
TTTTCTTTTCTTTTTTTTTTTTTGTTTTTTTTTTTTTTTTTTTTTTTTTTTTTTTTTTTTTTTTTTTTTTTTTTTTATTTTTTTTTTTTTTTTTTTTTTTTTTTTTTTTTTTTTTTTTTTTTTTTTTTTTTTTTTTTCTGTGATCTTTATGATATATTTTCTTGTCTAGCCTTGGGTTTGGGTTTTGTTTATTTGTCTTGAACCTTGATATACATTGTTATCTATTTGGGCTCAGTTTATTTTTATGAGGTTGACACTCACAACTCTTAGGACTGATTAAATTGTGTCCCATAAGTTGTGTGATTCTGTGCTGGTATTATCATTATAAAAACTGCTTTTACTTCTTCCTTGATATTTTATGTTACCAATTACTTATTTGAGAGTCTATTACATAATTTTCATGCATCTGCATAACTTCTGTTTTCTTTTGTCAATGATTTCTAGTTTCATTGTACTATGATATGATAATATGCATGGTATAATTCTAATTCTTTTACATTCACTTAAACTTTATTGGCTTACATGTGGTTTGTAGTTTTTTTAAATCTACCTGCTGCTGAAAGGAACATATATTCTGCTGCTTTTGGGGAACACTTTATAGATATCTACTAAGAGCGTTTGCTTAAAGATTTTGTCAATCTGATGCTTCTTTCTTAACTTTTTCATCTAGTTGATCCATCCATTTGAAATAGTGGGATATTGAGGCCCCCCTAGAACTGAGTTTCTGTTTATCCATTGTTTTATGTCTAGTAATACTTGCTGTATGAATTAAGGTATACCATTATTTGGTACCTGTATGTAAATTGCTATCTCTTTCTATTACATTTGTTCCTTACCAATAGTTAGGGATCTTCTTTGCCTCTTTTGATCAGTTTTGGCTTGAAGTTCATTTTGTCTGAAGATGAGATAGCTATCCCTGCTTTTATGTGGGCTCCTGCTGCATGAAATAGCATTTACCATCCTTTGATTTTTAGTCTATGAGTTTCTTTTGGGGTTAAACATATTTCTTGTGCAGCGGTACCTCGATTCATGAGCTTAGTTTATTCTGTGATTGTGGTGAGCCTGGCTGTGCTTGTGTTTGTTTGGGAAAGATGGCTGCGGTTGTGGCTGCCGCCTGATGCGCAAGCTCATTAGCAGGAGCAGAATGTTACCAAATGCTTTTGTTCATGAACCAAATTATTTACCGATACGTTTGTGAGTTGAGGTATTACTCTGCATAATAGTTTCCTGATCCATTTTCCACTTAAAAAAAAAAAACTTCTTTGTTTAGGAAAGAATATCTGTTTTTTTTTTTTAACTTAAAGACTTAGTCACACGGGTTGTACTGTGATGTCAGACTATTGGACCAAATCCCTAAGCCCTAGCCGTGGTGGGATGCATGTCCTGGTTACATCACAGAGTGAGACAGAGGCTGTGAGACAGAGGCTGTGAGACAGAGGCTGTGAGACAGAGGCTGATGCACAGCGGCTGAGGCTGCATTGCAGGACCTTTCTAAGAGCCCTTGTGCATAAATATCTTTCATCCTCCACTGAGCACACTGCGAAATTCAAGGAGAAGAGAGACTCAGTGGTGGGCTCCAAGGTACACGCAGAATGCTCAGCCATGCTCACTGCAGCTAAGGGACTCACTTCTGAACACCAGCCAGGCAGTTAGTCTGATCCAGGTTTGTGCTCCAGTAAAATCACCAAGGTCTACCTGCCCTGGATCTTCCCAGTCATTGTTGGAATCATGGCTGTTAAAACTGGGAATGCCATGAGTATTTGCTAATTAATCCATGGTAG
This sequence comes from Myocastor coypus, assembly GCA_004027025.1. NCBI lineage: Eukaryota > Metazoa > Chordata > Mammalia > Rodentia > Myocastoridae > Myocastor > Myocastor coypus. The sequence goes on from PVJA010022433.1 coordinate 1,782, forward strand.
CCCTTGATTTCTATCAAAGATGAGTTCTACTTTCTGGTGCATCAAATAAGAGTTAGAAAAGTTATTTTTCAAAGTGAAAGGGGGACATGCCCAAATCCATGTGAGAACAGAAGATCGGGAAAGTGCTATCTACGTTGCTGGAGATGCCAGAGATACCAAGAGAGCCTCCAGAAGGGTGTGTGTGTCCAGCACTGAGAGGCATGGAGGAAGAGGAGGAGGAGGAGTAGGAGGAGGAAGAGGAGGAGGAGGAGCAGGAGGAGGAGCAGGAGGAGGAGGAACGGGAGGAGGATGAGCAGGAGGAGGAGGAGCAGGAGGAGGAGACAAGCAGGAACGGAGAGTGCTTGTGCGTGTGAGGGGTTCGTGCACTAGCAGGGCTGGCTAAGAGGTGAGAATGTTTGTGCACACTTCTATGCGTGAGCAGAGAGTGCTTGTGCGTGTGAGGGGTTCGTGCACTAGCAGGGCTGGCTAAGAGGTGAGAATGTTTGTGCACACTTCTATGCGTGAGCCCTCATGGATGGAGAGCCTGCCTCTGGCCTGCCTCTGGCATGACTGACAGGGTTACCCCAGAAAACCCCTTCAGGGGCACTGTTCAGGAGCCTGGAACCTTGGACCCTGCGAGGCTCCTGAGTGGCTCAGCTTGTGGCTTTTGTCAAAGCCCTCACTGAAAGCTGTTACATACTTCTTTACCAACACGAAGTGATAGACAGAAGTTTTGATTTGACTTAGATTAATTAGTGGTTCTAAGGCTTTGGGTGAGAATAAAAGCATCTTTAATTCTTTAAAAAAATTGGTTAGTAACTAGATTAATACCTGCTTATTTCTGATTCTGAAAATAAGGAAGAGATGTAATGGCTTGGTGCTGGGAGGAGCAGTGTACACGGGCCCAGTGAGCCCCAAACTGTGAGCACAGCAGCGTGGGTTGCCTGGGCCTGAACCCCAACCTGCACCTCCATCCATCCCCTCTTTCAGGCATGAGTGTTCTCCACATGCCAAAGGTGCTCCTGGGAGGACTCAGTATCAACCCTTTTCCCGCAGTGCAATTTTGACAAAGTCCTTCTCTTTCTAGAGGCGGGAGAGGATGCGTAGTCAGCGCGGGAGCCCCTTGCCTGCTGTGAGTCCCGTCAGTAGGTGAAAGCACTTGCTTAGCCATTCTTACTCGTTGCCCTTCTTAGGTCCCATGGCACACCATGCCACTGTAAACTTATTTGTATACGGAGATTTTTATTGCTTTCAATTCTTGTGTTTCCAGAATTGGGATTCCTGAGCGTGACCTTAGAAAGTTACTCAGTTCGTGCTTCACTTTTTCTCCCACGCAGAATGAGATGGAAAATCGTAGTACTTGCTTCACAGGGTTGTGTAAATGTGTCAGTCCACGTGCGCAGCTCCTTAGCATAGCACCTGGCGCCTAGCAGGCGTTAATGTATTGTGATGGTAAAGATCTCTCAGCCAGGGCGTGGTGGCGCACACCTGTAATCCCAGCACTCAGGGAGTCTGAGGCAGCAGGATCAGGGTGAGTTCAAGACCAGCCTGGGCTACAAAAGTGGGCTCAAGGCCAGCCTGAATTGCATAGTGAGACCCTGTCTCAAGAAAGACAAAAACAAAACAAAACAAAAACAAAAAACCCTCTCATATTTGCCAGGGTGGGACTGGCTTTAGGTTTTATGTCTCTTTGTGACAGGAAGGGCTTTGTCCTGCTGACGGCATCCTAGGTTATAGGAGACGTGGGAAGCGGCTTCCTTTCAGTGAGGCAGCTTAGCTGACGCCTGGATTCATTCAGGGAGCAGGCGTCCCTGACCAGTGGCAGGAATGGGGTGTCCTCTTGCAGGCAGAGCGTGGAGCTCTCAGAGGTCCTGGCCAGAGGTGTAGCCCACAGGGCTTTGGCAGGCAGGGCACAGGTGACCGTCGTGGCCCACAGCAGGTCCGCTGCCTCCCCACAGTCAGCTCTCGGATTCTTCTTGGGCAACCAGGGGTGTCCAGAGAGCCTGGGTGCTGGGTCAGGCACAGGAAAAAGCCTAAAGGAATGCTAGAGGCACCAAGCTATTTCAACACCTCAGTATCCCCACTGAGACCAGGTGTCAACGTTTCCTGGGGTTCTTTGATGGCAACTGTTGCTCAGGCTCTGGGGCCTCCGTGTACTCCTGTTAAATCCCTTACTACTTGGGTTGAAGCGGTGTGCTAACTTCTTGACTACTGCAAGTCCTGGATACTCGTGACTGTCATAATTTTCTTAACGTCCAATCCAGATGCCCTCAGGACTTATGTGGTCTTCAAGGACAAGTGCCATATATTTCCTTAATATTAACATATTTCTTCTACGGTGATTTGAGAGTGAGGCATGTACCCGTGATCCACTCAAGGCCAGTATTTCTTTATTTAAAGGGAAGACATTCTGTTCCACCCCTTATCAATGTCCTTGGGTGGACCAGCACACCCATGGAGGGTCATTGAGATACGTTAGTTGAGTAGATGAACTAAGAACGTGGTGAGGTATACTTAGCTGTTCCCTGAGGGTGGGCTGTTAGGCTGCTTCCTTTTACAAAATTATAAATAGTGATATGTATATATTTCTGAGCTGTTTTTCTCAGATTGTGCCAATTGCCAATGGCCCCCTTACCCCCCTATCTTTCTGTGTTTGCCTGGCTTTGTTTTTCTGTGGTACAGGGAGTTCAAATTAGGGGTGCTATACCTCTGAGCTACACACATCCCCCCAGCCCTTTGCATCTATTATTTTGCAACGTGGTCATGCTAAGTTGCCCAGGCTGGCCTTGAACTTGGATTCCTTCAGCTGCAGGCTCCCAAGTAGCTGGGACCACAGGCACATGCCACCATCCCCAGCGCCAGTGGCCTTTCCAGGCTTTCTCACTGTTGCTGTTTGCTTTGTTGTTTGAGTTCCCTTTATCGCCTCCTCTAGCTTGGCTTCTCAGCTGTGTCTGAGCCTCAGCTGCCATGCTGCCATTGCTGATTTGGGTCATCACGTACAGCCCTCTGTTGCTACTTTATTACCTATGTAATGAAATTTGATTTTTAATCTTTATTTGGTTTCCACTAGGGATATTGCCCCATATTTGAAAAGTAGCTGTATTTGTTCTGTGGACTGTGTTCATTCCTATTTTCTATGCATGCATTGAATAACTTATCTGATTAAGGTTTTCACCCTTTATCATATTTGCTGCAAATATTTTCTCTAATATATTTTACCTTTTCTCTTTTTTTGCTCCTTCCCCGTTTTCTCCTATGGTTTAATGCTCACATAGTTCTATTAATTTTCTCCTTTGAATTTTGCTCGCAGCTATAAGCATTTGAATATCTGTCACAGGAGCGGAGCAGGTACTTCCAACCTGATGTGGAGCAAGGCTCTGCTTTTAGGTTGCCAGCAGATCTACACCTTGCTCTTTAGTGACACTTGGTTTCCCAGGAGTTCCATCAGTTCGATTGAGTGCCAGTATTTCCCGTGTTCTGTCTTTGTTCTCTGGGTGGAGAACAGCTCGGCATGGATGCGGTTGTTGCTGCTCTCTCTGCCCCGCCCCCTGCGGGGCTGCCACGGAGGAGTCAGGAGAGAGGCGGTCGGCTGGGTGCGCAGGAAGGAAGCGGATTACCATCGTGAGTACCTTCTAAGGAGCTGGGCTGGGAAATACGGCAGTGAGGAAGGATGCAGTCTGTATTTCTTGGCGCGGGCACAGCGGGCCTAGGAGCCCCGGCCAGGAGCTCTGTGCACAGTGCGAATGTTTGTGCTGGCACCCGTGTGGGGCCGTGTTACACGAAAGGAAGAAAGCCGTTAAAGTGAGATGGAAATAGGCCTGGCCTTCTTGAGGTGTAGCGGACAGTCAGAGGTGTTAAAAGGCTGAGGTCGGTGGAAAATCTGAAGGGTTTCTCCTCGGGGTGTGCCGCTGAGTGCAAGCGATGGTGCTGCTTCTACGTAGCCACGTAGAGCCAGCGCTGCCTTGGCCCCAACTGCCAGGAGCTGCTGTCCAGGCAGTTCATGCGGAAACGCGGTGGGCAATAATTCTCTTCCTCAGTTGCTGAGCCCTGCACTCTCTTGTGTATTATAAGCACTAAGCTATTTATTTTATGGCCTGAGCTTAGGGTGCGGATTGTAGGATAAATTTTAATAAAAATTAATTACTTAATAGAGTAACATCATTAACCCAAAATACCATACCAATTTAGCTATTGTTGGAAGGCAGGCTAGAGGGGAATTAAACAACAGGCACCAACATACAGTGGGATAGAAAGAGTATGCTCCAGTGGTCTGTCGCCCAGTAGGGTAGCTGCAGTCTCTAGCAATTTGTTCTATATTTCAAAACAACCAAAGAGTCTCAAACACGAAGAAATGATAAATATTGGAGAAGAAGAAATCTGGACTTGATCATTACACTGTGACTATGGATTGAGTTATCACACTTGGTTTGTGTCTGGATGTCCCCTGAAGCCTCAGGCAGCCACGGAGGGGGGCCTTTGGAGGCAGCTGATTCCAGAATGTGTGGTTGGTTCGTTATCTAGTTCTGGGATTATGGGTGTGAGCGCTACATCTGCCTAGGCGGGCGGCCTGCGTACACTGCAAAGGGCGGGAAGAGCCTTCAGTGCTTCTCCCTCTTTGCTCTGTTGCTTTTGCCGTCTTTTACTACAGTGAGCTGCTCCCCCCTGCCAGCCGGCCCTGCCTTGGAGCCAACTGATGATGGACTGAAGCCTCCAAAACTGTGAGCTAAATACACCTCTCCTTCCTTTATTTTGGGCATCGGGTATTTTGTCTCAGCAATGAGAGAAAAGTAACTAAGATACACACTGAACCCCATAAATACATATAAATGTTATATGTTATTTTAGAGAAGAAAGAAATGTCTACTCATCCTTACCCCCTTGCCCCCCCATTATGCACCAATGCAGCAGGCTGGAGGTGACGAGTAATTGTCACGAGAGGTGACTACTCGGGGTTACATAGTTCTGAGCTGCTTATGGGTAGTGCACAGAAAATGCAAAGTGGAATTTATGAAAGTTTAGTGATACAGGATATGAATTAAGTCCTGGTACTTCTCTCAAGATTTATTGATATTTGATGCTTAGGTTTTTTTTTTTATGGCTTGCTCCGTCTGCCCTGGGGGTGGGGCTGGTGTGCCATGTGGTGCCAGGGATCAAACTGCAGTCCCTGTGGTTGCCTAAGCTTGCCCAAGCAGGCACTTTAGACTTCAGAACCATCTCGCCGCCCTTGATGTTTCAGAGTGTGCTGTATCACCGACAAATATCAGTGCTGCTCAGGCATATAGATGATTAACGGATTAAAACAAATGACATAGCAAGTATGAATGTCTGATGTGAAGATGGTTACCTTACTGGGGATTTCTCCTATTGCCAGGGTCCTCAAGAACAGATTATTTCTTAAATTTTTATTTACTTGTTTATTTGTTATAGGGTTTCGATACACAGTTCAGACTTACAGTGATTCTCCTGTCTCAGCTTCCTCAGTGTGGAGATTACAAGCGTGCACCACCACTCCTGGCTTAGGGGCTGGCATGGTATGTGGTACAGGGATCGAACTTGGGACCTTGAGCTTGCCTGGCAGGTGCTTACACCACTGAGCTATCTCCCCAGCCCAAGATTTCTTCTTGATTCCTGTTCTATTGTCTATGTATCTCTTAGCTCTACTTGATCTTCATCACTCTCTCTCTCTCTCTCTCTCTCTCTTTGTGTGTGTGTGCTGAGACAGGGTTTCACTGTGTAATTCAGACTGGCCTGCAGTTCACTAGGAAGCTCAGATTGACCTTAAGCTCATGGCAACCCTCTTGACTCAACCTCCTGAGTACTGGGATTCAAGGTGTGTACCACTGTGACAGCATCTTTATCACTTTTAGAGCTGGCAAGCATAATGGCTATTAACTGGTATTGATTGGCTGACTGGCTGGTGGATGGAGTAGTCAGGGACAGTGGCAGATGTCCTTGTCCTTTCTTGTTCAAGTGCAGTGAAAGATCTTGCAGAAGGTTGAAAGGAACTCTGCTGGAGTCAGCCTCCTTTTAGGCACGGTATGTGGTCTTTGTGGTTGTTCTTTATTGAGAATTCTAATCCTTTGGAATTGATAAGAAAGGTAATATTTCATAAATTGATACTGAAAGCTTCAGAGTAGTGGTTCTCTAAGTATAGGCACCAGCCTAGAACTCAGTAAGAACTCAGCAAAGATCCAGGCCCCACCCAGAAATGGGCTACAAATGCAGTTTCATGTGCCCAGTGCAGCCCTACTGTGCTGGAAACTCTGGGGTGGGGGTGAGAGTGGGGGGGGTGGGGGTGGGGGTGGGGAGGGGTTGGCTGGCTGTACCTTAGAGCTGCCCAGGTGACCCAGATGCTGTGAGGCCTGGGAGCCCCTGTTACAGTGCATGCTGGGTGAACACTTGGTCTACACACAGCTCTATTAACATTTGTAGCTTAAGGTACAATTGACACCTTAAATTGTATATGAAGTATACAAGGTGATGATTTTATATGTGTGTTGTCAATCAAATTAATGAACCCATCTGTGACTTCAGGGATCCTTTCTTTGGATCAGATCCCAAGAATATGATGTTGTTAACCTCGTTCACGTGCTGTGCCTTGTGTCCCTGGGCCTTCTTCATCTTCTGAGTTAGAATTTTTATACTTTCGTCGGCACTGTCTCATTTCCCTCGCCCCGTGTCCCAGGCCGCAGCCTTCTACTTTATGTGAGTGGAACCTGTTTTTAAAAGTCTCAACTTTTTTTTTTTTTTTTTCTTCTGTCATTCTGGGGTGGAGCCCAGAGTCCCTGAAATGGCAGGCCAAGTTCTCTACCGGTGAGCCACAGGCCCAGCCTGAGGCCTCAGTTCTGTGAGTGAGGAGAGATACAGGGTGGGGTGAGAGCCTAGATATGCCGATTGGGGCCAAGGACGAGCGGGGACCTTCATGCCAGTGCATTATGGAACCTGCATGGTGTGCAGGGCCTGCTTGCGCTGGCTGTGATGAGGTTAGCTATAACCTTGAACCCATCCTCTGCTCTGCAGTGGCTTCAGGCTGGTAGCTGGGTCAGGCACCTTGGGAATCTTGATACTGCAGGAGCTGGTGAGCTCTGGGATCAGTGCCTCCCTGTGCCCTGGGGCTGCTGCCGCCTCAGCTGGCATTGGCCAGTACCCCATGGACTGTGTCTCCAGCCGTGCACCTCTGTATTCTCAGTAGAGCTGCATGCAGCTTGTGCCGCCAGCGTAAAGCCAGCAGCCTTCATGGATTCATTAATACTTCACCCACACTTATGTTTCCAAAATTGCTTTGGACAGTATTAAAACTGTAGGACCTTGCGGTCAGAAAGGAGCTTCAGGCTGATCCTCTCCAAGGTACTCTGAGTGATTAAAAAAGATAATTTTAATTAATTTTTTAAATAAAGAACAAGCCAGTAATGATCACCCGCTCCAAGGAGACCCAGCCTTCAGCCATCCTCTCGTGACCATCTTGGCACCTCATCCTGCAGCAGGGTAGGTTCAGCACAGTTGGGACTAAGAGGCAGCGGCAGCTGGAAAACTGGGAGAGATGGGAGAGTTGGAGTCACCTTCTCTTGTGGCCTGTGAGGGTGTGGGAGACAGGACGTGGAGGCTTCCTGCTTTGGGAATAGGGCAGTAAATTGAAATGTCAACAGAGAGCTTTCTCTGAACTTTGGTCTCTGAGGGATTCACAGAGGAACAACTGAGGATTTGAGATTTCAGGGTTCCCAGGCTAAGGGGCCCAGGGTTTTCTCTAGTTTCCCGCCACCCTCTAATTCCTTCTCTGGCTTGGATGCCGGGTTACGCTCCTGGCAGGCAGGGGATGGGTGTCCCTCTCCCCAGACGGTATCAGGAGTGAATTAGCATGTTTCCCTCCTGTAAGTGATCCTCTCTTTAAATAAACATCCCCTGGGTTTCTGTGATGTGTAACTAATGGAGTGCTAAACTCTCAGGGCTGGTTTAAGACTCAGGGCGCACACGTGTTGCCAATCCATCATGCTCCTAATACTAATTAACATAGCAGGGACACAGTAAAGCCACAGATCCTACACACATCGTGCAGCTCTGGTTTCGCTCCCATAACAATCTCACTATTGACCTAGTGGGAGAGGACATTGGGAAAGGGAGCTCTGGCCCTTCTCCCCGGCTTGACCTGCCCCACTGAGTGAAAAAAATGCGCTCGGCATCATCAGCAGGGGTGCCCACTGTCCACTTGGGGACAGTGCCTGGGTTCCCAGGGCGACAGCTGGCTGGCTCCCCAGCTGTGCCTGAGTGGGGGCATGCGACTTTTCTCTGATGCCCTGGGCTGCTACTGTTCCCACTGGGATCTCAGGACCGGCCTGGTTCCCAGCTCTTGCGTGGTCTTCTGTGGAGGCTTCCCGCCCGGATGAGAACCGGTCTGCCTGCGCACTGTGACAAGGATTCGTCAGCCACTCCAGTTCAGGCATACAGCAATCAGTGCGCCTGCGTCTCGCTCGGAAGGTTCACCGAGTGGGTAGGCGCGCTTGTCAGAAACCATTTCATGGCACGCTTAATGCTTTGGCTGTCACCATATATAAATTCTCCTTGGATAAGAACATTTGAAAAAATGACCTTTTGCAGCTACTCACCTGAAAGAACCAGCCATTTCTGGATGTCTCTTTTAAGCACAAAAAGATATAGCAATATATGTCGAGGCTAACAGGACACCCATAATCCTGCATGTCAGATCTTATCATTATTATTCTCCTACGACATTATTCTCACTAATGTAAGTGATTAGGGATATAAACTTATAGATTCTTTTCTGAAAGAGCAGAATATATGTGTTGGAGGAAGGAAAACTTCTGCCTGAGAGAGGGACAGAAGGGTCCCAAGTGGGTTGCTGAGGACCCTGCCTTTTGTAGAGAATTTTTTTTTTTTTTTTTGTGGGACCAGGGTTTGAACTCACGACCTTGCACTTGCCCAGCAGGCACTTGTGCCTCGGAGCTATCTCCCCAGCCCCTTGCAGAAAATTTTTTAAAGAATTTTATTTTTATTTTATTTACTTTTTCTTGTTTCAGAATTTTTTGTTTGTTTGTTTGTGTATTTATTTCTTTTTATGTTTTTTCTTTTTGTTTTTTTATTTTTTATTATTTTTATTTTATTTATTTATTTTTTTATTGTTTCAGAACTTTTATTTTTTATAGCTGGCTCAGCCTGCCCTGAGGGAAGGGCTGGCACAGCATGTGGTGCTGAGGATCGAACCGCGGTCCCTGCAGCCACCTAAGCTTTCCTAAGCAGGCACTTTAGACCACTGAGCCATCCTGCTGGGCCCCTATAGAGATTTTTATAGAGCAAATCCTTGAGGTGAGGCAGACCCAGGTCCAGGCAGGCACTGTGCCACTGAGCTATGCCCCTGACATCTTTTGTTTGTTTGTTCTCAGTATGAGGGATTGTACTTAGGAACTTGAGCTTGCAAAGTCCAAGGTGGGGGTAAAATGGGAACTCACAAGGTGGGCATGAGGTGGGGCAAAGCTACGGTCTGCCAGTAAGAACGCCAGTATAATCGCTCAGGGAATATTAAGTTAGGATCAACTGGGGAAGCAAGCCACATGGCAGGCTGTCGTGAAACAACAGGGGCTGAAGGGGCTCAGCTTAGGGGCTCTTCCTGACTTCTTCAAGGTGATTGATACCTGTTTAGAATATTGACCCATGCTGTTTACCCTTAGGGAATATGTGGGTGCATTTGTTTTATTGTCTGTCTTGAGGTCTGGCCTGTGGCAGAGGTACCCGTCTCTCCACAGTGGCAAGGCACCCCATCTTCTGTACTGCTCCTTCGAGGGTCTAGCCCTATCTCACTACCTGTAATATCTTTGTTTAATTTACCTGCCTATAACATTCACCCGCTTTGAAGAAGTACCTTGAACTGCCATGAGGGAATAGTTGGGCAGCGACACATCTGGCTTCTGCAGGTTGAGGGGGGTCATAGTTGTTGGCCAGCAATCAAGAGATACTGTGCAGAGGGTCTCCCCAAAGCCCCTGGATGGACACCAAGTATTTTCATTTTGGGTAGGCATACAGCTTTAAGTCTGGAGGAGAACGAGTCCAAGTATGAATGAGTCAAATAACAGGACCAACGGGTTAGCTATGAATACAGTCAGTGGGGATTTCCACCAAGAGGAGCAAGTTTGTTGTCTACGATCTTGAACAGCGATTGAGATATTAAGAGAAGGAGCAGCAGCGCCCACGCAGTGTTCAGTTTTTATAATTGCACTAGTGTCTCCTGCACTGCTGTTAGAAGGTCTGATGCCATCTAACTTTGGAGGAGGGCTTTGCCATTAATTTTATTTAGGAGAGGAGAGAGACACAGAGGGAAGAGGGAGAGAGAGAGAGAGAGAGAGAGAGAGAGAGAGAGAGAGAGAGACAGACAGAGTGAGGAGGGAGAGAGAGAAAGAGAAAGAGAGAGGCTCAGTGGTACGGCACTTACCTGGTAAGCATGAGGTTGTGTTCCATTCCTGCCTAAATAAATAAATAAAAAAATAAGAGAGAAAGACCAGCTGTGGTGTCGTTTAAAGCTTGATGAGTATAATTTGTTAAGGCCTCGAGGTGTGGCATATAACCCTCTTCCTGGACAAGATGTGATAGATCCCAGTAAAAGGAGTCTAGCATATTTGGTTTTTGTTTTATCTGTGTGATTATCTGAAGTTTGACAGTCTCTAGGCAAGAATATATTTTCCAAGAAATTAGAGTGTGTATAATCAAGGCATGAGCATTGGAGCTACCAGGCAAGTTTAGAAACTGGTTCTCTCGGGGCTGGGGTGATAGCTCAGTAGAATAAGCACTTGCCTGGCAAGCACAAGAACCTGAGTTCAAGCCCCGGTTCTGTAACAAAAAAAAAAAAAAAGAAAGAAACTGGTTCTCAAAAAAATTTATTTATTTATTTTTTATGTATTTATTTATTTGGTATCAGGCCTCACTATGCAGCTTGGACTCATGGTGATCCTCCTGTCTCAGCCTCCCCAGTGCTGGGATTACAGGGATGAGCCACCAAGACCCATTTTGGGGCTGGTATGGCATGCGGTATTGGGGATCGAACTCTGGTCCTTGCGCTTGCCAGACAGGTGCTGAGACTGCCAAGCTATCTGCCAAGCCCTAGAAACTGCTTTTAAGGGATACCAGCTATAGCCCACTGGCTCTTAGCGTCCCTTACTGATGGAGTCTGACATTTCATCATAAGCCTATCTAGCTTTAGTTATAATTGTCTCTAAATTTGTAATAACTTATGAGAAACAAAAGTGTATTGTATTTGGAAAAACTAGTCTCAGTGTCATTTTGATTAGTTGGCAACCTGGATATAAATAGTATGGTGTTTAGACAGGACAGAATCTGTCCAGGATGCGAGCCGAGCATAACTAAAGTGTATAACGAAAAGGCATGGGTGAGGAGGAAGTTATCCCAGTTACAGTTTAAGTCAGATATTTTTCTGGTGACTTTTTATTGAGGCATGATGCCTGGAAGGCAGGGCAGAGTTGGAAAAGTTAAAGAAACCTGGGCCAATGTCCAGCAATAGTCTGTTTTTTTTTTTTTTTTTTTTTTTCTTTCTCTCTCTAGTCACGATTACTCAGGGTTCCTCCATGAAGATGACAGGTAGATATGACAGACTGGCCAGAGGGAAGAGGCAGAGGGTTCCAAGGCCCTTTTGTCTTCTTAGACCAACTGGGAAGATGAATCTGAGCTCTGAGGCTTCTGCCTCAAAGTGCAGTCTGGCTTCCGGTGGCAGCCTTTTCAGTCAGGGCAAGGCTTGGGAGCCCCTGAGGGCAATCCTTTTTAAGGTGGTCTGGCTTTCCACATACTATCTTTCCAGCCTAGCTTATAGGTTAAGTACATCCTCTAAAGACATGAATGTACTTATCAGGGTCATCTGAAAATTTTCATAGTTCTAGCTTGATCTGCTTTAAGTCATGGAGACAAAGCCACATGTGAATATGAGTAGTCTCATGTGAATTATAATTATACTTTGAGGGGCTGCTGAGATGGCTCATCGGTCTAAAGCACCTGCTTAGGCAAGCTTAGGCAACCGCAGGGACCGTGGTTCAATCCCTGGCACTACATGCTGTGCCGGGCTCACCCCCAGGGCAGGCTAAGTAAGAAATATTTCTTAATATAAAAGTTTGAACAGAAGGCATTTCTGGCCATTTCCCCTCTTTTTTTAGGGTATGATTTTAGTTGTAAAAGAACATCATAGTAAATACTTCCCTTTACATTCCATTTTGGCTCTAGAGGGCAGGCTGACCAGGTGCATGTGCAGAAATGTATCAGGTGGCTTTTTTTCAACACATAGGGTTCAAACATCTTCCAGTGCACTGGAAGGCACTATTTATTTATTTATTTATTTATTTATTCTTGTTTCAGAACTTTTGTTTGTTTATTTCTTTATTTTTATGGCCGGCTCAGCCTGCCCTAAGGGCTGGGCCGGCGCTGCATGTGGTGCTGGGGATCGAACTGCAGTCCCTGCAGCCGCCTAAGTTTTCCTAAGCAGGCACTTTAGACCACTGAGCCATCCTACTGGGCCCCATGGAAGACACTTTAAAGGAGTAAGAGACTTCGACTTTGAGCTCCCTTGTCTCTTTCCAATGATCTTGGTGGAAGACCGCCAAATGATGGGGAAAAACCTCCTAACTTCTACATGTTTGGTAGGAGTTTCTAACCTATAAAATTAGAAAATGAATTTTAGGAACAATGGAGGTAAAAAGCAAAATATATTTGTTGGGGGAAAGAAAGCTTCTGTTCAGCAGAGGATCTTTCTTATAAATTATTTTTAAAATTGAATGAGCGCATGTACAACGTACATTGAGGGTGGACCATCCCATTCGAGCAGTGGTTCATACACAAAACACTCTGCATTCTTGTTGAGAGAGGAAGTCTGAGCCAGGGGACAGATGGCAAATTGTTCCTAATCTGGTGCTAACTATGCCACCAAGAAATGCTGCATAAATAGTGTTAGGCTAAGCCTCATTTTCCTAAATCAGTATCCGTGATTCAGGGCTCCCTACACCCCTGGGCTGGGCAGGCAGGAAAGCTGTATAGCCTTCCTTCTGATCTGATTGGTGTGGCTCAGAATTAAACTGTTTCCCCAGGGGCCTTCTGTGATGCTTTTGTAGCCAGAGTTCTTCAGCTGCATATGTCAAAATCACTCTTGTAAATGAGCTTTCATGTCTTTCTCACCCAGCTCTTGATTTTATGAATCTATCATTCACTGACATTATTAAGAGGCAGCTTCATGAGAGTGTGGTATCACGGGAGGAGCTTATTATTGTTCTTCCAGAACCACGTCTTCACGTTGAAGCATGCCTAGCATGTAGGGGACAAAGCATAGCTATGTATAGCGTATGATAAAATACAGTACTTTAAAAATTTGTATACTACATGGTTATATGACACAGGACACAATAGGGAGAGGGTGTAGTTTGGTGATAGATCACTGGACTAGCACTCACAAGGCCCCAGGTTCAATCTCCAGCACAGAATATTAAAAAATATCAATACCTGTATATGATCTAGGATATTACATAGTGTTTTAAAAATTATACATGACAATTCCGTAAAAATAGGAGAAAATAATTTGAGGAGTTGTAGTGTCTGGTAAGAAAATGATGACCTCAGAATGATTTGTGTCCTCTAACTAAATGTTTTTGAAGTTTCTATTTTTTAGGTGGTGTTAAGGATCAAACCTGGAGCCTTACACATGCTGAACATGTCTAAATAGCATAAGTAGGGGCTCGGGAGACAGCTCAGCAGTCTAAGCACCTGCCTGGCAGGTGCAAGGACCTGGGTTTGATCCCTGGTGTTGCATGCTGTGTTGGTTCTGGGTGCTAAATTCGCCACCGAAACCAGGTGTGGTGGTGCACACCTGCAATCCCAGTGCTGGGGAGACTGAGATAGGAGGGTCACCATGAGTTGGAGCTGCATAGTGAGACCCTGTACCAAATAGATAGATAGATAGATGGATGGATAGCTAGCTAGCTAGCTAGATGATAGATAGATAGATAGATAGGTGATAGCTAGCTAGCTAGCTAAATAGCTTAAATAGTTTTAAAGATCAGGAGGTGAGAGGTGCTGGTTTCCTGTCACACAGTCTCAGTGAAGGATTTATTTAGTTGTCTCGGATGTGAATGCTTCAAAAGAATATTAAAACCAACCAACAATAAGCCTTGAGAGAGAAGACAAGAAATAGTGATGTCTCACTTCCAAGCTCAAAAAACATCAGAGGCAAAAAGTCCATAATAGAGACAATATCCAGTAGTTAAATAAGTAACCCACTTGATAATAATGTCAGTACGGTGATAATTTTGATAATTAGCTAGTGGTTAATGACTTTGATCCAGCTTCAGGATTGCACTAAAATACTTTCATTAACCATGATATTTTTTTTTCTCTTTTTTTTTTTTTTTTTTTTTTTTTTTTTTTTTACTTTAAAGAGAATAAAAAAACTCACTAAAAAGGATACAGAATTTCACTTTTAGTATACGTGCTGCCAAAGCAAGCACGGATACAGAATTTTGAAACAAAATGATATGAAATTATCAGTGGTTGTTATATTGCATATTGATATCTTCAAAGTAGTTGCTCGGATTACTAGGTGTAATGTAAATGTATATAAAATGTAACGTAGATGCATATAAAATCGCTCAGGCATTATAAGCGCTAACTGTTCCTTTCAGTAAGCTAGTAGGAATTAGTAGTACAATTATCTTAGCTATCTTTCACATTTCCTCCTTCCTTCTTTTCTTCTTTCCCTGATTCCAGTTTTCTTTCCCCTTCAAAGTACGTATTGCACCTTTTGGATCTTATTTCCTCTTTTAGTTTCGTACACTAGGGGGAGAGTATGATGTTTACACATGCAGTTCTGATTTATTTCACTTGTGAATATGGTCTCTAGTTGCATTTATGTGCCTATAAAACCTTCAAGTTTATCTTTCTTTATAGCTAAGTACCACTCCATTCATAAAAATACCACATATTTTTTGTCCATTCCCCAGTTAGTGGGCATTTGAGTTGTTCCTAAGATTTAGCTATGACCAATAAACTAATAGGAAATTAGTAGTATAATTAGTAGCACAATGACAAATTGTTCTGCTGTAAACATGGGCGCACATATATCACTGTAGTATGATGTTTTCAATTCTTCTGCGATAATTTTAAAAGGGAGAATATCTGGGTTAAATGGGAATACTAGCTGTAGTTTTTTGAAGCATCTCCACACTAATTTACAGAGTGGTTAGCAAAGATAGGGGTCTGAGTGTGTTTGTAGTTGAGTCTACATCATCTTCTAATCTGTTCTATTGATCCTCAGATCTGTTTCTTTTCTGGGACCATGCTGATTTGATCACAGTAACTTTGTAGTATAATTTCAAGTCAGTGATTCTGATTCCTCCTGCTT
Organism: Myocastor coypus; assembly: GCA_004027025.1. Classification (NCBI taxonomy): domain Eukaryota; kingdom Metazoa; phylum Chordata; class Mammalia; order Rodentia; family Myocastoridae; genus Myocastor; species Myocastor coypus. Next base: position 17,152 of record PVJA010022433.1, read on the forward strand.
TACCTTTGTTGCCCAGAACTACCTTTGCTATACCAGGTCTCTTCTGGTTCCCGATGAATTTTACGAGTTTTCTCTAGATCCATGAGGTATGCTAATGGCATTTTGATTGGGATTGCATTAAACATGTGTAACAATTTAACCATGATATCCTTGATAAACTACATGATCACCAGGTTAGCATTATTAGGCAAGGTAACAAATAGTGTTGTAAAATCTGGTTTTTCTATTAGGATTTCAGTTGAATGCTTCTTTCGCTGCACAGAGAATACATGGAATTTTAACCTGCCTCATATAATTTTTAATATAAATTTTTCTTTTTGTTGCAATTTGTTTCTTTGTAAAATTCAGTAGGGTGCCTTCCCCTCCCATCCCACACTCTCACTTAGCTCTTCTGGGCAGTTTCATCTGCTAATCTACCACTTGATCTTCCTGTCTAGCCTCAGTCTTTCCCATAGCATGGTGTTCCTAGAAGCTATGGTGTCAATCTGCGGTATCACTGGAGAAAAGATCTATTTTCTGCCCTGCCTCTGACTACCATTGCTTTTCGAGTCAAGGGTCTGGCTGGCCAGTGGATCCCTTTGCCACTCTTACCTAAACTAGCCCTTCTCCTTGCCTCTTTTTTTTTTTTTTTTTTTTTTAAATTTTTTTTTTTTTTTTTTTTTTTTTTTTTTTTTTTTTTTAAGAATTATTTTATTTTATTTTTCTTGTTGCAGAACTTTTGTTTGTTTGTTTATTTCTTTATTTATTTTGTGGTACCAGGGATTGAACTCAGGACTTTGAGCTTACCAGGCAGGCACTTATTCCACTGAGCTATATCCCTGGTCCCTGTTTATTTATTTTTATGGCTGGCTTAGCCTGCCCTCAGGGCAGGGCTGACGCAGCATGTGGTGCTGGGGATCAAACCATGGTCCCTGCAGCTGCCTAAGCTTTCCTAAGCAGGAGCTTTAGACCACTGAGCCATCCTGCCAGGCCCCATCCCTGCCTCCTCCTGTTTCTCTTCCTCAGATTTTTCTTCATGGCACTTAGCACCATTTCACATATTTTGTACTTTCTTAGTTTGCATTTGTTTGTCTTCCCTTCACATGGCAAAAGGGCTTTTTAAAAATCACCTCTTTATTGTTAGAATTTAGAAAAAGGCTTAACATGCTAGGTGCTCCATGAATAATTCTTGGGTTAATAAATGAAGGACCTTTATTTGCTACTCACAGGTTAATGAGTTATGTATTCAGTCAGTTAGTAAATATTTACTAGCCACATATTTTCTTCTTTCTTTCTGTCTTTCTTTCTTTCTTTCTTTCTTTCTTTCTTTCTCTCTCTCTCTCTCTCTCTCTCTCTCTCTCTCTCTTTCTTTCTCTCTTTCTTTTTATTTTAGGGAAGGGCCTGCAGGGTATTTAGGATCTCACTACTAGAATGGACACATAGTGATCTGGCTGTTTACAGAATTCATGGAACTGGGATTATAGGTGTGGGTCACCACGCCAGTCTCAATTGCCATCTCAGGGCACCCCAGGGGTGGGGCAGGCACAGCAGGCAGATGATCAAACCTTGGACCTCTGCTCCTGATTGCAGGCACTTTAATCCCCTGAGCTATTTGACCAGCCCCACTATTTTCTTTCGGATATTGTTCTAGGTACTTTTGGGAGCACAAGTGTATTGAGATACACTTAATAAAATTTGTAACAAATTTGTCAAAGTGAGTTACCCAAATGATAAAACCTAAGCATTATAATGTAAAATAACTAAACAAAATGTTAGCAGATTGTAAAGATAAACCAGCGGTCAAAGGAGAACGATACCTCTTGTATGGGGTGAGCACAACAGTGTTGGCACAAAATGTGGGACTGCACGACTCCTCAGGAGATTGCACAGTGGCTGGTGGGGCACTGGGGCTGCCAGTAGTGGAAGGCCAAACATAGAGAAGGTGTCTGTAGGTTCTTACAGGGGTGGTTCCCACAGACAAAAGCGGGTAGCGTGATTGTGGGGGCTTTGAGAGCTAGAAGGGAGTTTGTGCTGGTGGCCTTGGGCTGGTGGCATTGCGAAGGGTGATGGAGTCTGAGGGTGGACTACAGTGGCATCTTTGGCTGAAAGGCACAAGAGAGGGGAGCTTGGAGCGACTGCTGACAGAGCAGGCTATGGAGACAGACCCAGCTGAGGGCCAGGGAGACTGAGCCGTGCACCAAAGAGGAAGGCTGGCCTTGCAAGGGGACATCATTGAGCAGGCTGAGCAGGGAGCTGGGGACGGGCCCAGGCTAGCCAGCTCCTTTGTTTTGTAGTTTCTTGGCAGCTTTACTAAGACAAGGACAATGATACCCACTTTTGTAATACCTTTTATAACCTCCATTTAAAAATTAATTTGCTGGGCCTGGCAGGATGGCTCAGTGGTCTAAAGCACCTGCTTAGGAAGGCTTAGGTGGCTTCAGGCACCGTGGTTCAATCCCCGGCACCACATGCTGCGCCAGCCCTGCCCTCAGGGCAGGCTGAGCTGGCCATAAAAATAAATAAATAAACAAACAAACAAAAGTTCTGAAACAAGAAAAAAAAATAAAAATTAATTTGCCGAGGGACAAAGAACTGGGTCTAGGGAATTTTATAAACTTTAAAGATTTATATACATGAACTATAAATTTTAAAAATGTGTCATAAACATTAATTATAGCAGGATTTGATTTTTACAAGTCTAATTGAAGGTCACTTGTCTAACTCAGGCCTAACTACAGTGAGAGAAAGACAAGGGCTTTGTTTCTCAACTCTTGTAGCAGTCTTACTAAAATGCTCATAAGTGTGTTTTGCTTAGAGACTTTTCCACTTGCAAGGTACATGAATGTTTTGCTGGCCTATGAGGCCCTCTCAGGGCAGGGGAGGACTGCTTCAGCCTATTAGAATTCTTCGTGTCTGTCTGGAGTCATAGCCTGCACCCCTGTTCCCCAAATCCAAGTAACAGAAGCAGAGCAATCTGAGTCTCTCAGTGAGTCACTTATCTTGTTACCCCAGTAGCCTTCTGGTATTCTGGTTATAATCCTTGTGATGGACATGAATTTAATTTCCTAAACACAGAATAATTTTATGACTTAAAATCTTGGAGCACCATTGAATTTGACTTTAACATTCTCTTTATAGGTTTCTCTCAACCGTTGAATTAAAAGGACCCACTTCATTGCATACAAAGGAAGGAAGCTCCTCAATATTTTTCATTGGTAAGTAGATCAAGGTGATAAGACAAGTAAAAGTGGAAAGAAATGCATTCATAAAAATTTCTGCAAAAGCCCATTAGGATTTGTTTTCACCAAGGAAATAAGTGGAAGAGTATTATGCATAGCTTTGCTCTTCTGCAGTCTGGCTTTTCTGTAAGCAGCTGCCTGACATTCTAGCATAACTCTGCCGAAGCTTAGTAGGGCTGACTTGGATTGAGATTAATTACTGTTTGGCTGGCTAAGAGTCCACAGGAAGGCAAGGCTGAGATCAGGGCCCCCGAACATATCGGGTAACACAGTAGCTTAAGTAAGCGGCATCACATGGACTATCCGTTGCCCGTCACTCCTGAACAACTCCAGTGCACATGATAAATTACTCTTTCAAGTTCCTTTGTTAGATTGTTGTAATTACAGAATAATTTAAAAGTAGACAGTTTTGCCTGTTTTCACTTAAAATTTTACAAACAGTAAAGACATAGAAATGACATACTTGCCTCTCTTGGGATACCTCTTTCCCAAACCAGATACCATAGGCTTAATATTTTTCATGTCAATGTAAATACCTTTGTACATCGAGGAAAACTGATTTTACAACAGAAATGAAGTCAAATAATAGGGCTAGAGATATAGTTCCTTAGCACAGCGCCTATCTAGCCAGTATGAGATCCTGAGTTCAATTCCTGGTGTCACCTCTTCAAAAAATAAATCCAGTAGTACATCTGAAGTCTTAAAGTTATATCTCTGACTTGTATCAAGCATAAGAAATTCGGTTTCTAAAACTTTTAGGTATCATAAACATACAGACAAAAACAAAGCCATGGTCAAACCCACTAAGATGCAAATTTATCAAAATTCCCAGAATGATTTCCAGATTTTGGAGTTTGTATCATCCTAGCAAATGCCATGTGTGTGCAGTGTAGTTTGTTTAGTGAGTGCTGTAAAATTTCTGGGTTTTTATCTTGTGTTTCTGTAGACTATGTAGTCAGAGATGATTTTATTTCCTTGTGTATTTTTTTTTCTAATAGAGTTCCTGCTTTAAAAAAAGGAACAAAAGCAGCAACAATCTTTCCTGTAGCTGTGATAATAAACTTATAGTTGTTTGCTTGAACTATCAAATACATGTACACCTATAGCAACGACTGCTTATTATAATTACGGCACATCAGAGAAATGGCAATAGATTGGCCATCCTTTAATAGTTAATAAATGTTGTAGAATCCATAAATCTAAAATGATTTATAAAGCAATTTTGCCTTAAGCATTTGGTAACTTCCAAAGGAGTCAGCAATCTTTCTGTCTGCCAGCTAAATGCTTGGATTCTTCCCCTCTTTCAATTTTTAGTGATCAACACAGCCAAATCTAGGTTTAAATTCCAACATATATATGAACTTTCTAAGATAATGAAGAATTGATTTTTTTCAGGCTTTTAAAAAAAAGTCAACAAGTTGAGTTGAATTTACACATGAAAAATTCGGCCCTGAGAAGCACAATATTTTTGGAAAGGAGCGGAAACAGGAGCTTTGCACGGACGCGTGTGAGACTGCAAACGCAGGACAGGAAGGCTGTGGCTGACAGGTCTCTTCTGCCGCGCTGAAGACACCCTGTCTGCAGCAGTAAGCCACACTCAATTAGGCAGCTCCTATCCCTGCTTCTCGACTTGAACAACATTTGAAATTCGGGAAGAGTGATCTAGCCAGAGAGGAAAATGAAAGCCTATTAAACAAGGGAGTTCATCAACTTTTATAATATTTTATCTTCAGTCAGGAACAAACAAAAAGGCCTCTGAAGAACCGTGTCTTAAAACAGCAACAATCCACAGGGACAAATAAAGATTTCAAAAAATAGGAAAACATAGTGAGACTCTGCATCTGGTTGACATTTAAATAAAGCTGCAAGAGTACAAACTAACTTCAGGACAACAACTCTAGTGACATATTTTTCAGAGAAAGTGGCGAAAAAAATTATTCTTGGCTAAGCAAATCTTACCGCCACATGTGAGGGAACTACCAATATTTATTATGTTGTGGGTTTGCCAAACAGCAAAGGGCATCTGGGAGAACCAGAGAGAAAGCCATCACTGGGGACTTGATTGTGTGTTTTCATGTATTGGACTGTTCACTGAGGCCACATGTTGTTTTGTTGGAAAAGATAAGCCAAGTCTACTGACTTCATAATTCTTAAATGGATGAAAGTTAAGCGTACAGATGTCTGCATGCGTTGTACAAACTGGGTGGAAGAAAAACTCCGAGAAACAAAACAGTAATAATATTGACCCCGCTGTTCTGAGATGATGAGCGGTTTTCTATTGATACAAAAAAGCTGGGACCAGGGTTTCAGGAAGGATTCACAATGTTCCTCTTCCAGGGCAGAGAGCTGAGATCAGGTGGGGAGAGAGCCAGCAAGTCTGTAGCTCTACGGTCCCAGGGTCAGATAAACCCTCTGCTGAAAAAAACAATTTGGAGCCCTATTGGCATGGTAATCCTGGAATGTGTGAGTCATGAGTGTATTTTTGAAGGAGTCTCCCAGGTTGGTTAGAAAATGAAGTGGCACAGAGTGCAGACTCCGGAACAGAGATGGCAAGCCTTTTACGGCTTTCCGTGACACACGACCTGCTGTGGCACATGTGCCACCACTGCTGTAGATGCAATCTGGAGCCGTGATTCATGTCTGCTACCAATGTCCACGTTCCTAGCCCAGGGGCAGCAAGCTGGTGCCCAGTTAATTGGTGCGCTGTCCAGATAGTCCGTCATAAGGTTGTGAATTCTACAGAGCATCCAATCTGAGGCTCCAGAAATTCCATTCACTTGGTATAATCACATATTGCTAACTCAGTCACCAAGACTACGCGTTTTAACTGAGAAATTCAGAGGACTTTCTGAAGCATGCTTGTGTGTGGGAATGGCCGTTGATAGTTGTTGTCTTTGGCTGATGGATATATGCATATTATATCCATTTAGATATACAAGATAGCACAGATATTATTCTATTAGATTAGATGAGTGGATTTGTTTAATTTGGCCTACTGTTGTAAGTTGTTAAAAATTTCCATAAGGAAAAGATAAGTTAAAAGAAAGGAAAAGAAGACAGTTCAGCTTGGAGTTCTACTTGGAAATCAGCCTTAGTGGACTGAGAGAGGAGATGCTGAGGTCAGGCCCAGTCCTCCTGCATGACTGTACAATCTCCTTAGAGGAGCAACACAAGGCATTTGGATCCATCTGTTTATTTAGAAAGGTTCTACTAGTTTGTTGCATCTTTCTTCTTTTTGAAAATGAGGACATTTCTTTCCCTGTGCTTCCATGGTGAGGAAGAACTCTTTGTAACCAACTGAAAGCCTTGTTCTCTGTCTGCCATGGGGAGCACTTTTTACCCAGTGGTGAAGGCATGTTGAGAAAGGCATTGCTTGAATAATTATTAATAAACAGCACTAGTATTCACCCCTGGATTTCATGACCTTGTCAATTTGTTACTCAGAATATGATGTTCTGAATTGGAAGACAAAAACACAGCTTGATGTCATTAATAGGTTATAATCAAAATGCTTCCTAATTTTCAAAGAATTAGAATTCCTTTTTATTTTTAATGGTGAACTTGGGAAGCCAAAGATAGAGGCAAGAAAAAACTTACCTTCATTTTACAAATGAGGTAACAGGTTGCAAAGGTTAAATGAGTTCTTCAGATCTTCTGGGAAATCTCAGAAGGGATTTGGGGTCTCCTGTGATTTCACAATGTCCCTGCCTGGTCTACCCAGTTTCCCATGACCCCTGCCTTATACTCTTAGGTTTGCCTTTGGGTTATTTCCAGCCACTACAATTTATTCTTCCTCATTGGCTATAAAGTGAATTTCTGAAAAAATGTTTCCCACCTGAGATGCCCCCTACCTCTCATGCAGTTTCTGATAAGCAGAGTTGAGGCAGGAGGCCTGGTGCACTTGGAGAAGCAATGAGGAGAGTGATTTGCTACCTGGCCGATGCAGGTCTGACAGGAGGACCCACTGACATTCGGGTTCTGGGAGATCAAGTTCGCTTATGGGAGGAGCCCCTGGGGATGAAGGCTAGGTTGCAATAGTTTTCAGGGGGAGCTGGTGAGATCCAAGTTCATTGTCCGCAGGGCTGCTCTAGCTAACTAGGGATGGGAATGTGAGCGCTTGGACTTGAGCTCTGGGCTGAGTACGGCAGGGAGTCTGGCACAGGTGGGCCCACACTAGCTTCATTTCTGCCTTCCCTTTTCCATCCTGGCAGAGGACCCCAACAGCCTCTGCCAGAGGGGACTCACCCTGTTCTTCCCAGAAGGAGCTGCGAATACCCCTCATCTCCTTCTCTAAATTAGGGAGAAATTATTAATACACTTGGCAGAGTATAATGGGCAGGCAGTACAAGTCCAGGACACATCTTCACTCTTCAGTGCCTAGTGACTGATTTTTGGAATGCCCATGATAGTGAGATGTGCATGCCTTCTCTCTTTTCTCTTTCTTCTTTCTTTCAAAATTTTATTCTTAAATTAAGTTCAGCAGACTCCAAGAATACACGTCATTCTAGTTAGAGGTGTCGAGAGATGTTATGGCAGGGAACCCAGATATTGGAACAGGAATGGAACCCAGGGGCACCATTGTCTTAGGCACAAGAGCAGTTTATGTTTTGCCAGATTTCTTAATTCCGCCTGAGCCGTGGGGCCCTTTGCTGCAGCCTTTGTTTTTAGCTCCTCAAGTGCCTTCTGCTCCTCTTTTTGCTTCTGTTTGAATGCCCTGTCTTCCTGGTCCATCTCCTTGGTCTATTTCTTGGGCTGCTTCAGGGACTTCCTCTGCCACGTTTGTGGCTGGACATGGCACGTGCACACCCTCCAGAGCCGAGTTCCGAAGCCAGCCACAAAATGTGCTTTTATTTATTTATTTATTTATTTATCTTGTTTCAGAACCTTTATTCGTTTATTCACTCATTTTTATGGCTGGCTCAGCCCGCCCCCAGGGCAGGGCTGGCGCAGCATGTGGTGCCGGGGATCAAACCGAGGTCCCTGAAGCCGCCCAATCTTTCCCAAGTAGGCGCTTTAGACTACTGAGCCATCCCGCCGGGCCCAAAATGTGCTTTCTTCAACTTCCTGTGCTTTTGAATTTTCCTAGACACCATATGTGAATTTCATGCAAAAATGCAGAAAAGGGTCAGTCACCATCATAAATGGGATCCTTTTACTTGTCCTCCCTCCTTCTGCCTTCTGCCTCTTATTTACCTTCCCATTTTCGAAAGACTTATCTCCCTTTTTTCTTTTACATATTTTTAAATTTTTAAAGTCTTTTTTATTTTAAAAAATTAAAAATTTATTATGTACTTTTATTTTATTTATTTATTTATTTATTTATTATTTATTTGTCTTTTTGAGACAGGGTCTCGCTATGCAGTTGAGGCTGGTCCTGAGCTCACTTTTGTAGCCCAGGCTGGTCTCGAACTCGCACCAATCCTCCTGCCTCAGCCTCCCGAGTGCTGGGATTACAGGCGTGCACCACCACGCCCGGCTATTATGTACTTTTAAACATACAAAAGATTAAAAAAAAAAGCACTCTATCAAGCATCTACATTCATGGCAGCTATGGTCAACGTCCTGCCATCTACACTTCGCACATGCACATGCTTTGCTAAACTATTTCAATATATTTGACAGTTCGTTCCTGAATACTCATGGACACCAAATAAGATAATCGGCAAATGACAACAATTTTATCACAGCTCAGAAAGTGAAGAATGGTGAGCTAATACTGAAACTCAAGTCTCTATTCAAGCTGTGTACAGATTCCCTCAGTCCCCCCCACCCCCAAGGTTTTTACAGATGGCAGGGTCCAATCAGGAACCCCGCGCTGGTAGCTGAGGTGCTTGGGTGGGGGTGTGTAGGTCAGCCACAGAAAGCCTCATGCGTAGGCCGTGGGAGGCCCTAGGTTGATCGTCAGTTGAATTGTGAACCCTCCCTTCTTTTTGATTTTGTCGGGAACCCATATAGGAGCCAGTGTGACAGCCGCTCAGGTACTGTGACATCGGCACGCTGCTAGAGCGTCTGCAGCGAAGACGCTGGACAGACAGATGGGAGGTGGTGGTGGATCACTGGCCGTCCAGCTGGAAGAGACAACCAGCATGATAGAAAGGTGGTGGGAGAGCGGGGCGGCTAAGCTTTAGACCGGGCTTCCCAGGTCCCCATCCCAAGCCAGGAGCAAGGGGTGGAGAGGGAGAAAAGAGCCCCAAGGTGTGGCCTTCCACGTGACAGGGCCTGGTTTGCTTTCTGGAAACTTGGAAGAGTTCTCATTTTCTTCATGGAAACGTGGCTTTCATTTTCATTCTCCTGAGCCTTCTGTTGCATGTCAAGGAAAGCAGATTGGAGTGATCTTGTTCCTCTCCATTTCCCTAGCCAGCGTAGACCACAACACAGGTTTCTCTCTTCAAATCAACAGAAGCAATGGTAGCTGGGTAGACGCAGCGGTCTTACCAAACAGCGGAACACCTGTCACCCACTTTCCGCTGTTTCAGGGAGCTGTGCTGTTCTCCTGGCCTTTACTCTTCTTAACAGGTTTTCTTCTGGGCATGCCTTTTGGTTTGCCTGAAGTTTCACCTTGTGGTTTACCTGAAAGGTCACCATTCTTCAGCGCGTGCTTAAAGGAAGCCACAGCTTTATCATGTGCTTTTCATCAATACTGTATCACTTCAAATGTCAGAATCATCACTCTGGCCTGTACCCGCCCCGAAACAGCAGAGTTTTCCTGCTCTGGGCTGCAGCCACCATCGCTGCTGCTGCTGTCCTTGGCTATGGTGAGCCTCCTTCAAGACTGCCCTGTTGTTTAAGTTATTTATATGTTCTCTCTCTCTCTCTCTCTCTCTCTCTCTCTCATAGAAGTCATGTGACAATTAAGCTTATGTGTCTGATTTATTTCACTATAGTCTCAAGGTGCATCCAGACTTGTAAACTGATCACCCTTCGCCCCCACTCACCAATTCAACCTGTAAAAGCAGGCCTGCTGCGGGTGCTGTTGGGTTCTGGACCTCTGGTCCTCTGCATCTCCGGCCGCTGGGGCTCAGGCTGGGCTGGGCGCGACCAAGGTTCCTCAGCCCGCGGCACTGCGCCCCCGTGCGGCTGCTCGACAACCGATTTCAGCGAAGCTGCTCCCAGAGCTGCGACCGGCCAAGGGGATCCCAGGCGTGTGGCAGCACGATCACCAGGGGACCACTGGATACGGGAGCGGATCAAAGCATTCCTGGGGAGCCTGAAGCGCCTGGGGTTGCAGTTTGGTTAGCCTGATTTCACCTCCTCCATAAATTTCCTATGAAAGGTGGGGCGGGGTGGAGGGCCGGCCAAGGCACGCAGAGTTCCTTGCACCTGCTCTCCTGCTGCGCTAAATTAGCGTGGAGTAAGTGACATCTCTCCAGTGCCGCCCTCTCCAAGGGCTTGTTTCCTGCGTTGGCGTTTCCAAGCACTTTTCCTCCCGCCCCTGAAGTTTATGCGGGGCCTTGCTGTACGGTGTGTGTGGGGGTGGCTGGGGGGCGCCTCACCTCGCCTCACCCACCTCACCTCACCCCTCCTCACCTTCCTCTTTCGCTCTTTGCCCTTTGCAATGCTGAGAGGAACATGCGCGCGCAAGCCCTTCCTGTTTTTTCTCTTATCCCACTTGGAAATATAGAACAGGTAGGAGAGGGCTTCAGAGATGGCTTCTGTTCAGCTTCAACCCTGTTCATTTGCTTGGATCCTGAAGGGCGATATGGGAAAGTGGTCCCAGGTCAAGCGTGAGTTTAGTTGGAACAACCAAGAGTAGAACAGGAGAATCCCCAGGGAGTATTCATTGTGTGTGTGTGTGTGTGTGTCTGTCTGTCTGTCTCTTTCTCTTTCTGTTAATGTTTTTTATGGATGAGTGAACACCGTCTTTTAGCCAGGCTAAGTATTTTTTTTTTTTTTTTTTTCCTGACTGGCTGCCACACTTCAGATACTCAGATGTCTAAGAGTAGCCCTTACTCTATCCATGGATGAAGCCAAACACAGCATACTCAGCTCTTCCTATACCCTGCCCCACCAGGACAATATGCTATGGAGCATTTGTTCTATGGAAACCCTTCCCAGGTTGGGGGTTGGGTGAGGGGAGTCGAGCACAGTGATGTTTCTGGCAGAAATTAGGAGAAAACCTTCTGCTTCCAAAGAACAACTTTTTTCATGGCGAATAGCAAAGAAAGAATATTGATCCACTGCAGAGCCCAAACTCAGACCCCAGGGAGAGCACCAGAGGGATTGAAATTTGGGAAGTATGTTCAACTGATTTTATAATTTTTTGCTTAAAATCCATCTAATGCTATTGGATCACAGGCCCTTTGGGGCTTCTGGAAACTTTTTTCATTCCTTGGTTGAATCCTTTTCAGACCTAACCTCTAGGTAACATCTTTATGGAACTGTTCTATGGTTCCATTCTTTTCATAGCTGACAGATTTTTTTTCCACATTTTTTAGTCAGCTTTTGATGAGATGAGAGCAATAGCAGAAGCATGGAGAAGCAGAAATGCTGGCGGAACGTCAGTGTTAAAGTTTATTTCTAATTCTCTTTCCTCTTCTTTTTTCTCCAGCTTCAGCTGCTTGATCTTGTTATGTGAACAAGCAGTCCATTAGGTAGGGGTTAGGGCTTCAAGTCTGAGAGTGAAATTATACATAATTTAATTTTATTCTTTTACTTTACTGTCTAGGAATCTGAGGCCCAGGAAGGTGAAAAAATGTAACTGATGCTTCCTGCACATGGGAGAAATTAAATTTTCACCTTGGCACTTGCCCCGTCGGCACTTTGCTTCCTCACTCTACTCTCCACCCTTTTTCTACCTGGTGATTGGACTGTTAGGAAAGGAGTGATCTGAGGAGGGGTACTATGTCCCTGTCCCCCTCCAAATGTGAACTCAATAGGAGTTGGCAGTGGAGGGCTAAAAGTCCTCTGGGGTAATGGTTGACAGCCCTGAAGTTTACAGTCCTGGGCAGCTGCAGTTGCATGGAGGCTCTCAGTATCTTCCCTCCCATGGCAGGCTTCCATGGCAAGGCTGTCATCTCTCAAGTGGAACCCAGGTCCCAGTACAACCCCAAGTCTCTGCCTCCCCTGAGGGCCATTTGGAAGGGGCACTGAGAAGTCTAGAAAATGTGCTGTTGCCTCATCTCCTGGTTGCTTTATGACCCGCAAGTGACTTGAGCCATGTTTTCCAGCCAAGAGGCTGGAAGCTGGGGTGGTGGTGGTTGGAGTGGGCAGGCTGGCAGAAGACCCTCCACTACGCAGGCAGCATTGCTTCACAGCCCCTGCTTCGGATTCTGTCTCACACTGCAAAGCACACATTTAAAAAACTGTGAAGATGGCTCAGTAGTCTAAAGCGCCTGCTTAGGAAAGCTTAGGCGGCTGCAGGGACCGAGGTTCGATCTCTGGCACCACATACTGTGCCAGCCCTGCCCTCAGGGCAGGCTGAGCTGGCCATTAAAAAAAAGAATAAACACACAAAAGTTCTGAAACAAGAAAAATAAAATAAAATAAATTAAATTCTTTTAAAAAATAAATAAAAAACTGCGAAGGCACTGAGCTGGAGGGGAGGTAACTGTGGCCTCTGGGGGTCCCAAGCAGTCGTATGTCCCTCTAGATGTCCTTCCTTAACTTCTTCCGAGTCTCAGTTTTCCTTTCCATTGGTAAATGTACAGGCGTGGGCTAAGCGACCTTTTCAGTCTTCGATACCTTTGATTTAAACCTTGCTTCCCATGAAGAGGGATGAGAGCCCAGGCAGAAGTACCCTTAGCTTTTGGGACACATAGAACAGGGAAAAGAGGAGCAACTCTGACTGGTGAAGAACAGTTATCTCCCACAAGCTCCTTTCCTTCAACTCCACCCCTATTGATGGTGACAGGTCATATATTTGATTGTGCAAGGTAAATTGAGAAATCATATCTCTGTAGTCCCATCTGGGATTATTTATTTCCCTGGGTCTACAGCTGGTCATAGTCCTCAGACTACAAATGTCTCAGACTTCCATGAGAGGAGGTAGACTCAGGGTCATCTCTGGCGAAACCAGAGACGTAAGTAGCTACAGCGGAGCTGTTCTGCCAACATGCCCCAAAGTTTCCACATACCGGTCACGGCTAGCTCCTGCAGGCTGGGCTGTTGATTTAGGATGGTGATATCAGCTGGTGAGGGGGCAGGAGAGTCCCTGACTCCCTTGCTCATCTGGAGGTGTGAGGCTGTGTGGCTGGGCGGTGCAGGAGGAAACTGGACTGAATTTCCCCCAAGTTTAGAGCTCTCTATGGGTCATCTTGCTGAGATAAAACGATGACAATGAAAGTCACACAAACAATTCTCAAGGTTGGGTGGGCTACCATGCCAGGGGCCCTCCTCCTTTAAGGTTAGATCTGCTTTGCAGTAAGGTGAAGTGAAGAAGAAGGCTAGGGAGCCTTCTCAGCAGCCCCAGCCTCCAGTGACTGATGGGACCCAGAGATCATGGACCGACAAGCTGAACTGTGGCTGAGTGCCAGGGGAGAAAGCCTCCAGGACATACTCAACTTGGTGGAAGGCAGCAGCGCCAGGCTGGAGAAGTCATGAGTCCTGGTGGCCATGCAGGAAGGAGACTGGTGAGATGTACGGCTCTCACTTGAGGAAGCAGACCTATGAAGCAAACTTCAGTCCTTTATTTTTATTTTACAAGAGGGGTCAAGAGAAAAGAAGAAATAAAGCTACCGTAGTAAGAAAAGAAAACTCTGCTCCCTCCTGCTTTTCCTGCTCAGTCTGCCTGGCTCAATTTGCTAAAGGGAGGCTTGTCTTTGGGTGGGTCCTTAACAGGGCAGGGCTGGGAAGGGTGTAGAATGGGAGTGATTTTAGGGAACGTGATGGGAGGAGCAGGAGGAAAGACCCAAGTTTCAGCTCCAGAGCCAGCTCCCCGCTGCCCTCACCCAGCTCTGCAGGCTGAGCCAGGCCCCAGGGCTTTGTCATTTACAAGAAGGGGGTCTAATTGTGCTTTGTAACTTGGTGTCAGTTTACAAGCCAAAAGGACTTCAGCTTCCTTACTTAACAGGTCTGCAATCAGGGCCTGACCCCTTTTAGGAGAGAGACCTGGAGCTTAGGGAGCTGGATTTCTTGTGTCCTCTTCTTAAATATAAACCTCTGAGGCTCTAGCAGTCAGCCCTTTCCTCAGGCTGCTGGCTCTCCCACGGTGTCAGAAAAGAGTCCCTGCTCTCCTTCAGCGGGAAGGCGTTCTGTTCTCATTATTACCGAGTCTTCACAGAAAGAAGTCCAGGAAAGGCTACTCTTCCCCATTGTGCCGACGAAGCAATTGAGGCACAGAAAAATAACTGCTCAGCTCAGATAGCCAGTGGAACACACAGGTAGAGCTCTGATCCCTGTTTCTTCTGCACACTTACTTTACTAGAAGTTTGTGTAGCTACAGATTCTTTTTACAACCTGCGTGAAGGGCGTTTTCTCCAGGAAGCAATGCACAGAATTACACATTCAGCATGGCAAATCGTCCCAGGACAAACCTCTGCTGGCCTCCCCTCCTCTGTTTGGCACCCCTGTCTGGGGGCGTGGGTCTCTGGAGGCACTGGAGCTGGAGGACTGGGCATATTTCTGTGGGGTCAGGACCACAGCTGCAGGCCCCCAAGAGCACAGAGTGGAGAGGGAGGGAGGGTACCTGGAGACGGAAGGACTCGGACAGTGCTGTGAATTCTCCCTGACGGTGGAGCCCCCAGGGAGAGGAACTGACCAGAGCTCGTCAGCCACTCCTGGAACCCCTGGGGCACAGCCTTTCCCTAAAGGAGCTTTGGGAGGCTCAGCAGGGGACACCTCCCCCCCCCCCACCAGAGCATTTCCAGGCACCCTATCCTATCCCCTGTCCCCCGTTTGCTGGCACACTTTACTGTACACAAATTCTGTTTGTTTTCTCCTTGTACAGTTTTTAAAGCGCAAACTAGTTCCAGGGCTGGAAGGCTCTCACAGTTTACTTTCAGTTTAGGAAACTGCTGCTGACACTCTTTAAAAACCTCTCTGATTCCCTCTCCAGGTCCTTCCTCTGTTTCTTTCTAGTTCCCCAAAGGGAGCCAACCTTTAGTTTTGATTTTGTTAATATTTAAAATGAAAGGTGAAGGGCTAATTTCATCTCCGTACGTCCACGCCAGGCTGTCAAAGCAACACACTTGCCGCGCAGCTGGTGGGGGTATAGGGTTTGCTTCCAGTCTCCTGCAGAAGCCCCAGATCACCTGTTTTCCAAGGCAGAAAGGTAGCTATCAAGGGAGATGCCAAAACCTTGGCAATGATCTAATAAATAAGTATCAAGTCTTCTTACAGGAAAGCTTCCTTCTTTCCAAGTCTAGGTCCTGAATTCAGAGGGGATGAATGAACAGAAGCCAAATAAGATTTACAACATGAATTAAAAAGAAAATGGTGCTGATAGCCCAGGGGCTCAGTAAAGTTTCTGAGACTTCAGGGCAGATCCTCCCAGTCCAGGGCACTCTCTGGCTTTTCTGGGTTTCTCTTTGAACCTAAGTTTGGTCATGGCCAAGCTGGTGATAGAAGTGCATTTCTTCTGTGATCAAGAACTGAATTGCTCCAACAGAGGTGAAAGCTGTGTGTTCTGAAGAGCCAAGTTGCAGGAAAGCTAATGCTGTTATTAGATGGTACAAAGCAGGAGTGAGCTAAGGTCTCAAGACCCCTGGTCCCTTCTCCGAGCCAGCACATTTGCAGTTCTCAGGTCCCATCCTCTGAGGCCCCTGGAGCCACTAGAAAGTCTATGGGAGTCTATAGGTCTGACAGAGGAACCTCTGCTTCCTTGCTTGGGCGTCGCGGGCGGCTCTGAGAGCCACACCGCACACCCGGAAATGCAGTGCTGGCCACTGAGGAGGGCTTTCCACAGCCTGCAGGGCTGAGATGTCGGTGCCTAGAGCAGGTAGTCTAGTTCCACAATAATTCCTTTGCTGCCTTTGTCCCCTCTTCTCTGAGCCAGGTTAACCTCTAACATCTTGTTGGAGTCCATCCAGCAATTTCCTTCCTTTAGCAAACATTTATTGCTGACCTACTATGTGCTCAATACAATGGCAGCCAATCCTAATCTGTTTCCTAAACTGATCCTCTTTAAGAGGCCATGATTGCTTAAACGTGCAACTAGAAAAGCACTAGGTGTATTTAAATTTAGCGTACGACATAGGATATAGAGCTGATTTAGGGAGCTAATACCTTCTGTTCGATTTACTGGAAATATAATTTTGTTTTAAATTTTTTTGTGAGGTATTTTTGAGGGACATAGAAGAAAATCCTGTGTAAATACCTTCGTGTATAATAAAAAGCAGTCATCTTTATAGTGAAGAGCGTTGGATGGTTAGAGTGAATATATCGAACCTAAGTTTCCTAATGAGATATACTACCATCCTCTCCACAATTAAACAGTTAAAGACTTAGCAGAAAAACCTAAGCGGCTTGTATTGACTTGGCCAGCCGCCTCACAAGGTGGGGCGATTAACAAGAAACTTGCACTTTGAGGATGGGCTGCGGTGTCCGGAAAGAGATCTACAGGTTATTTACATGCGCAGCGCTGTGCTGCAAATTAAGCGCTGGTTTGTTCTAACCGGAGAAGGAAGGCAGGGTCTGGACGCTCACTGCAGTGATCTCCCTCAGCGCTCAACTTCGAGGTCACTATAGAGTCGCAGAAACACTGGTGATGCTCGTAACAGAGGCCAACGCTAGCCTTTCCGATCTTTGCGTCTTCATTTACTACCTTCTCTTAGGGACAACGCGATTCGTAAGAGCGTCTCTGCGTATTTCCTTGTCCGCGAGATAACGCCTCCTTTCCCCCCGACCCAGGGCAGTCCTACTTCAGGTTTAGCTTCTGCGCGGAGACCCGGATGCTGCGAAGACTCTCAGAGCGCCAGATTGTGGAAGCGGCAGTAGG
>PVJA010022434.1:0-17500 GCA_004027025.1 Myocastor coypus
AAAAAAAAAAAAAAAAAAAAAAAAAAGAAAAGGAGTGGTGTTTTGAGTGGTATTAATGGCAATGTGTATTTTGCTGTAATAATTAGTTTAATTTACACATTCACTACAGTTTATGATCACATCTCACATATACAAAACATTCAGAAGAGAAAGAAAGAAATAAGAGAGGAGAGGAGGGAGTTAATGGGGAAGGGAAGGAAAATGGATTTCAGCGGCCACCACTTCAACATTTATAATTTTTATTAACTTTTCATTACTACAAAAATAACCAGTTGCTTCAAAATGGCTGGCTGACACATGCTCAATTGTTTTCTCTTGTCAAAGTACAAACCTGAATTTTTCCCCCAAATTTGTAGTGTGCTAGGCAGCAGAATAGGAATGATTTTGGCAAGCAGTTCTACAAGTCCAAAGGCACAGTGACTAAGTAAAAAATATGCAGGAGATGGCTGCACAAAGGTGAGAACAGCATTGTTCTCACACAGGAGGGAGCTCAGTTAACATTATTCTCATGAAAAATACACAGAAAAGGAATCAAACAGGAGACCAGCTTCCTGCTTATCCCAACTACTTTTGAAGATTGTAAATAAGGACACAGGAAATGTAACTGTGGTAGTTGATACATTGTGTCAACTTGAGAAAGCTTGGCTGGATTGGCTCCACAGGTTCCAGGCTGTGGGGGCCCCATCCTGCAGGATGTGGAGGGCCTGCCCTGGGATGTGACTGGTTCCACGCTAGGGCCAGATAGGCTACCCCAGAGTGACTCAGCACAAAAAGTATATTAAAAAGGAGTTGAGGAAGACTTTGTGTGGCCTAGCCCTGCCCTGCTCGGCTTCCTTGGAGAAGTTCTGGTCTTCATGTCAGTGCCACTTCAGAGGAGCTTCGATCTTCACAGTGGAGCACCCGCATAGACGGGAGAGAGGCTTGATGTGTGTGACAGCTGCTGCCCCTCTCTGCTCTTCACTGTTTTCTACCACCAAGAACTGCTATCATTTGTCTTGGAGCCAGCAGAGTATGAACTGAAACTGCCACAAACTGTGACCTAAATAAATCCTTCTTCCCTTCATTTTGAGTGTCGAGTCTTTGTCCCAGCAATGAGTAAAAAGTAACTAAGACAATAATAAAGTGGAAGAGAAGATGTAAGAAAAGGAATCAAAATCAAACTGCCAGATGACATGATAATCTGCCTAGAAACCCTAAGAGAATCACCTGACAAACTAATAACAGCAAGAAGAGAGTTTAGCATGTGTAGTCTGACATAATAACACTATTCAACGTTGATAGTTTCAGTATCAGCTTACTCTCTTTTGTAAACTTTTTCGATAAAAATTCACCAGTACTATACATGTAAAACTCTTTGTATACCTCTTTCCTACTATGGTACATGCTTCCCCCATATGCATAATGCTCTCTTCAATTTGGAGGTTTTCATTCTCTTGTACATTATTACATGCGCATATATCCTTAAAAATATTATTGCTACAAAACACTTTACATGGTTTCAAGGTTAATTCTGAGGGGATTTGACTGACTTTGTCAGATACAGAAGTTATATATTTTGTTATATAGGTCTTGCTTTAACTTGTTCTTAGCCACCCAGCAGGAAAGTATAGCCACAAGGCATAAAAAGTAAAGCCAGGTTAGTATGCTGAGCTGTAAAAGGCTCAAGTCAACAGCTTCTGATATTGCCAGCTCTGCCAGTAACCCACTACCATTAAGGAATATTGGACTATGCATAAAACTACTTTGTCTTAGTTCAATGAGAAGAAATATTTGTACCAATAGTGTTTAGAAAGTTATTGTCTACATCTTCTACTAGGAACAATTACTATGAAGACAATAATGTGCATTGTGTTAATTATTGTGGCTGTCCTACTTAGGTGTTCTGAAACGGTCTCGTTGTTATTTCTTATTAAAAGTAATAAAAAAGAAAAAACATTATTTCAATGATCACAAAGTAAAATGTGCATATGTATTAATTTGCACATTGAAAAACCATATGCAAATAACATTATTTTTAAAATTTTTTTTAACTTTATGTTATGGCCAGCTCAGCCTGTCCTGGGGGTGGGGCTGGCTAAACTTGCCTAAGCAAGCAGTTTAGACCACTGAGCTACCTCACTGGCCCTATACAAATAACATTAGATTAGGATATATATATATATTTATGTATAAATATTTATATGTATACATAAGTATATAAGTATATATAAATATATAAATATATACTACCTAATACAATATACATAGTATGTATATATATATATATATATATATATATATATATATACACACACACATAGTTTTATATGTATGTCATTCTGCAGCTTGATTTTCCTCATTATCTTTAGATTTACCCAATTTGATATTTACACATAGATACATAACATTCTTACTGTTTGGAGTAAGTACAGATAATATGTTTTATTCCACCAAAAAATGTGTACACACTTCAGCAGTTTGTCATACTGATAAATGTCACGAAGCCAATAATGACCACCATTTTCAATACTTCTTGTAATTAAGAAAGTAAATTGCATAAATTTTATATTCTCTCAATAAATTCAGTATTAAAATATGTATACAAAACTTTCTTTTCTAGGTTATGCATTTTTGACTGACTCTATTATATTGTTTTTCTCATTTGAAAACTACATATGATCAATATAAACTGCATCCAAAGGATACATAGATTAAAAATAAATATCACACTGCAAGTACAAAGCAGATTGAAAACAAAGAGCAATAACTTCAATACTCATTAATAGGAAGGTTAAATAAATTATAGTGCAGCTATAATATGGCAAATAATTTTATGACATTTACAAGAACTTATTCAATCTATGGGTACCAAGACAGAGATTTTCAAAGTATCAAACAAAATTAAAATGATATGAGCCTTTTCGTATTTCAAGTGAAAATTGTGTATTTTGAATCATGTATGAATGTTTAAGTGTAATTTAGAAAAAATCATTTTAAATGTCTAACTTTAGTTGTTTTCAATAAGTGAAGAGGCTTTAGGAGGAGGAAAGGAGATGCTTTTATTTGTGCATTGTAACTTTTTTTTTAATGAGACTATCTACTTGTATTATATTTTTAGTAGATAAATTGATGCCCCATCAATTTGGAGGGCAAATGCTGGACCAGAAACAGTGACCCAGGAGAGCAGCAAAGGCTCAATTCCCAGGACTCACAGCCCTGTTAGAGCCAACCATATTACAAGAGTTTCCATGGTCCAGCCCCAGTCACCATCACTGCAACCATGAGCAGCGAGGCCAAGCCACCAGCTGCCCTACCCTCAGTGCTGCTAACACCAAGCCTGGCACCACTGGCAGCAGCTCAGGGAGTGGCAGCCAGGGTGGCCTGACATCCATGGTGCCTGTCAGCAGGGACAAGAAGGTCACTGCAACGAAGGTTTTGGGAACAGTAAAATGGTTCAATGTAAGACTCCTCCAAATACAGCTTCTCTAACAGCAATGGAACACCCATCTCTGACAAAACAAAATGAAAAGGGTTATATAAATGAAGGATAGTTTTGTAGTGAAAAAAATATATATGTATATATAAGATGGTTAGAATAGATATACAGCTACTTTCTCTTAGTTCAATGAGAAGAAAGTTTTGTACTAATATTGTTTAGACATGTCATGTCTACATCTTGTCCTCTGAATAACTACTACAAAGACAATATGCAATATACTAAGTATTGTAGCTGTCCTACTAACCTGTTTTGAAACTGTTTCATTGCCATTTTATCTGTTTTTCACTAAAATGAATAAAATATTTGAAAAATGTTATTGAGAACTAAATGAAGAACTAAAAGAAAAAGAAAGAAACAGATATGGCTTTATCAGTAGGAATGACACCAATTACAAATATGTACACCAGACTGCTATAAAGAAGAATAACCCCAGGAAGTACCTTGGCAGTGTAGGAGATGGAGAGACTGTGGATGTCACTGAAGGAGAAAAGGGTGTGGAGGCATCAATGTTACAGGCCCTGGTGCAGTTCTAGTTCAAGGTAGTAAATATGCAGTAGATCATAACCATTATAGATGCTAACCACATTGTTGGGGTCCTCCACGCAATTACCAGCAAAATTAGCAGAATAGTGAGAGTGGGGAAAAGAATGTGGGATCAGAGAGTGCTCCCGAAGGCCAGGCCCCTCAACGCTGGCCCTGCCACAGGTGAAGGTTCCCACCTTACCATACACAGAGACCCTGTGGGTGTCAACCACAGTATTCCAGGACAAGGAAGACAGAATATGTATCAAGATTATAGACCACGATTCTGCAGGGGGCCCATAAACAGCCTAGACCCGATGGCAATGAAGAAGATAAGGAAAATCAAGATGAGACCCAAAGTCAGCAGCCACCTCAATGTTGGTATTGCAACTTCAATTACGGAAGCAGACACCCAGAAAACCCTAAACCACAAGATGGCAAAGACACAAAAGCAGCCGATCCACCAGTTGAGAATTCGTCCTCTCCCTAGGCTCAGCAGGTCGGAGCTGAGTAAAACGCTGGCTTAACAACTCTACCATCATCCAGTTTAATCATCCAGCAAGAAAGAAACTAATAGGAAATTCCAGCAATAAGAAATAAACTGAACAAAAGATTGGAACTGAAGACCTTAAGTGCTTGCTTTTTTTCCATTGACCAGATAACTAGAACTGTCTGCATTATCTATGCAGCATGGGGTTTTTATTATTTTTACTTAAAGATATCTGTTTTTGATGATGACAAACGTGTTTTTTAAAAAAAGCCTGGCTTTTCTCAAAACACCTTTAAAAGGCTTTTAAATTGTTTCATATCTTATCAAGTTCAGATTTTTAAAAACCTCATTATTAATTTCTAATAAAAGTTTACAACTTGATTTTTTTTAAAAAAAGTCAACAAACTGTAAGCACCTGTTAATAAAGGTCTATAATAATAATAATAAAATAATTTCTGTGGTTGCAGTTTATGACCTCAGACCATCACTGAAATTTTCATCTAATTTAAGCCTTTCTTTACAATTGCTTAGTTAGATACAGGAAAACAAGACGAGCAGCTGTCATGAACATACCAACAGATTTCAAGGTTTTTGCTCGGAGGACACAACCGCAGAAATTCAAACGCAGCACATTGAGACGCCACTTTTGCATAGTAGACACTATAAACTTCTCTGTAATGACACTTTTCACTGTGGAAAAATCAATCTAAAAAGGAAACATGAAAGGCATTAAGAGAAACAAGAAAGATCTGTTTCATGTAAAAGTTTTAAATATTTAAACCACAAAGTACTACAATCTTTTTTGTATATCATTTCCAAATAGAAAATGAGACCAAAACGTTAAAAGTACTCCCTCTCATCCCATATGAAAATTTCATAAATAAAATAAGGAACACATGCAAATGCACACTTTACAAAGTAATTTGAGTTGGTTTTAAAAAAAAAAAATACAGTACAGTGGGACAAATACAGACACAAATGGCTTTTCCCTGGTGCGATAGTGACCAGAGCCCTGTGGGTGCTAAAGGCTACTGCTGAGCTAAATCTCTGGGCCACAGATGGTTTCTTAGTTTGAGACAGCATCCTGCCTGTCTTCTGAGTTAAAATATACAAGAGAATGTCCATATCAGATATCAAAAAAAACCAGAGACTCTATAAATTTTTGTGATTATCAATCCAGCTTTTGCCTGAGTAATGTTGCTTCTAGAAATTTATCCAGCAGATATAATCATATATGTATATTTTTAAAACAAGGACTTTGATGTTAACTACAGGATTTCAATAGCAAAAAAACGAAAAAAAAAAACTGAACATATTTTGCTAAGAGGCTGCTTAAATAATTGAAGGACTTGGGGCTGGGGAGATAGCTCCATTGCACAAGTGCCTGCCTGGCAAGTGCAAGGTCGTGAGTTTGAACCCAGTCCCGCAAAAAAAAAAAAAAAAAATTAAATTGAAGTACTTCACAAAACTAAATGCTGGACAGGAGCTGAGTCTGAGGCAAAAAGGTATAACTGAGGAAAAGAAAACCTAAAACAATACGGTCAACTACGCTATTCTCTTATAGTCCAATTCAGTCTAGAGAAAAAATTCACAGTTCTATAAGAATAGACCAAATCTTCCTGGAATATTACTCTTCAATCTTTTGATGAAAATTGATCCTTGGAGTTCAAGATTTTATTATTTTATAAGAACCTAGACAGCTGTAATCCTGTGATGTCAGTCAAGGAGTATCTAATAGTAGCCCTGTCAGTCCCTACCAAATATTCAGTGTCTAAGTGCATACACTTTGTAGCCAGACAAGGTAGACACTGAATTCCAACCAAGATGTTTAACAACCTAACCACTCACCTTGAACTTAGAGTACTGTATTACTAAACTAAGCATAGGAGTTTTGTGTTTTGGCTTGTTTGTTTGTTTCTGTCTGTCCTTTTTTCATGTATGAAATGAGAAAAATAACAGTGCCTAACTCAGTAGGCAACAGGAATAAATTCAGAAAATGCAAATGTAGTGTCACCCCTGAAATACAGGAGGCACTCAGTAAAAACTGGATATAATTATCAGTTCAAATAAACAAACAAACAAACAAACAAAACCCAGCATAAAATAGGAACAAATTAAGCATGGAGCAGGATTACAATGTATAACACATAATCCCACTAAACTCACATGCACACAGACACCATACACACCAGTGTTGGCTAAGATGGGTTTCTAGACTGGCGCCTTTGCCCTGGCACCTTTGCCCAACTACTACTTTTGCAACCTGGAACATGCCTGTGTTTCTTATCCTAAAGAGACAGTATGGAGAGCACTTGGCCTACAATAAAAATTCAGCATATATAGTGACTTTTCTCATGTGTTTGTTTATCAGGCAGGCACTTAGGCCACTGAGCTATCTCCCTGGCCCTTCTCATTTTTTTTTCTTGGACAATGTTGGGATCACAACAGCTATGATCATTTATACCACCAATCAATGTCCAGTGGCTATTGCCTTCTCTGTCAATAGCTGACTCTGTCACCCCTCCTTGTTTTCAGTAGCTGGAGGAGTGGTGACATCCTTTTCCCAGACAAAAATGCTAAAGAGTGGTGCCAAGGTGCCAACCTGAAGATGCCTAGGGTGACTCAGCACTGTCTCAGTTCATCTGAGCATGGTTCTCTCCTTGGGGTCCTCTTCTTTCTACAACATTGGCATGGAGAGAATTGATCCTATCCTAACCAACAAGTTAGACATTCCTGATGCATGGTTAGTTTAAGGAAGCAATTCCAAATCTGGAGTCTGTATCAACCTAGTATGAATGGATTATGAGAACAGATTGCTGATTGCTGTGCTCAGTGCTTCTGAGCCAGGAAATCTGAGCCGGGGCCTGAGAACCTGCATTCCCAGCATGTTCCAGGGCAATGCTGATGCTGCTGATCCCCAAACACTTTGAGAATCTTACAGGAGGGACACCTGAAGATAAATGCTCTGAATGGGAAATAATAGGTACAGTATTGTGATCAGGACAGATCCTGCAGAAAATATGGCAGGAATCAGAAAAACAAGAGACCTCACTAAATAAAGATGCAGAGGACATGAGCACACAGCAGTGAGGACTACAGCCAGAGCAAGAGGTTATGTTTCCACATGCTCAATAAACTTCTCTTGTCGTAATTATATGCTGTCCACTAATTCTATTTCTGCCCTTATCATTGAGTGCTCAGATGTGGTACACTTTTCATAAGCTTTTTAGCACAAACATAGCTTTGTTCAGAAGGCAAGGAGAAATGACGAATTGAAAGTGAATGTTGGGCCAGTGAGGTAGCTCAGCAGACTAAGCACCTGCTGAGGTAAGCACAGGGACTGGGATTTGATCCTGGCACCACATGCTGCACTGGTCCCTCCCCAAGGCACACTGAGCTGCCACTGAGACTGGGAGTGGTAGAGGATGCCTGTAATTCCAGCACTGGAGAGGCTGAAAACAGAAGAATCACTCGGAATCCATATGGCAAAGTGAGATCCTGAGACCCTGCACCAAATACAGAAAGAAAGAAAGAAAGAAAGAAAGAAAGAAAGAAAGAAAGAAAGAAAGAAAGAAAGAAAGAAAGAAAGTTTCATCTAAAAAATTGAACTTTTAGCTAAAAATAGCCTCAATATCATATCAATATCATGGCTTATCAGTCAGGCTTGAGTAGTCAGAGCTCACATAAACTCGGCTTTTGTTAGTTTTACATGCAATCAGTCAAGTATCCTGAGTGCATTCTTTCTTTTGTGTAGAAGTAGCCCCTCCCAATTTTGAGTTAAGACCAGTCCTTTTGAGCTATGCAGACATCATGAACCACACGCTGGACACTGTCCTCACAGAGTCTGTGCTTAGAAAACAGAATCCGGTACACATTAGCAATGAAACCAGGAGCAAGTATAAGCTAATCAACAAGAGGATTTGCTTAATAATAGTCAATTTATACCAGTAGTTCAAATTTTAAAATATTAATATATCTCTCAAAATAACATCATTATTGTTTCTGTTTTGTCCTCTAGGTTTGTGTCCAGACCAAAGAAAAGCTAATGCACTTGCTCCTGGCAGTCACAGGGAACAGAGCTGGGGGAAGGCGGTTCCCAGCAAGGCCAGCCTGACCAGCATGGTCACCTGTCCTGAAGGCATTGTGCAGTTCAGCGAGTGCCTACTTACCGCATTCCACAGCAAGTTCATCTGTATCATCGACATCCAGGAGTGGTTGACTTTGCCACACGCTATCACCTCTCTTAAACTGAGGTACAAGAAAATCTAAATGCAAAGAGACACAGTTTCAAAGAATGTGAGAACTTGGCTGAACTCCTCTGCTTACCTTGTGTGTGCCTGTGTAAATAAGAGCAATAAAATCCATACATTAGAACAGCAGAAGCTTAAATGCTAAAATTTTCTTTGAAGATACCAATTTTACTCGAATTACTGGAACTTTTTTGCCACTGACTTGTATATAACATGATGCTTTTTTAAACATGCTATATACTGTGTTCCTACAGTAAGTCAAACCTTGCACCAAAGTATGAACTCTGTAAAGCAGTGCTTTGTTCTCCATGCCATTCCTTGCCACTTCATTTAAAGAAATACTGTAAGGAATTGACAGAGACCTCCTAAAGCGTGAATCAGAACGCCTCTAAAAGGCTACATTATGAACTGTGCCCATATTACAGTGACTCAAACTCAATAGCAAACTGAAAACTCTGTAATGTGGTGTTGTTCATGGTTCTTTCAAACGTCCACTTACCATCAAATTTAAAGCCCTCTTATAAGGCAGTGGAATAGATATGCTGAAGACATACTCATGGGATCCTCCTAATTGATGGTTGGTGAGAAAGATAAAACTCTAAGATTTCTCCAAAGAATATCTGGCACTGGGAGCTTATTAGTAACTGCAGAACTAAGCTGGATTTTTCTAAAGTCACAGAATTACTGGGAAATATCAATAAACCCACCTAATATCTATCTCTGGAAAAATGGTAGACTGCAAAAGCAGGATATATTGTTGATACAAAAAAAAAAAAAAAAAACAGCAAATGTAGAAACAATTTTCTAAAAAATATGACTCAGTTTTCAAGAAAAAAAAAAAAAAAAAAGGACCTGTCCAGGTCCCCAGTCCTGGCCCAGACTGGCAGGAAGGTGCTCACACTTGTTTGGGCAGTAGTCAGGCTGCTGGTTGTTTTTCATGCAGTCTGGATTTGCTGACCTGATCAGCAGCAGTAAGGTCACCAAACTTATACAAAACTGAGAAGTGTGTGTGTGTGTGTGTGTGTGTGTGAGAGAGAGAGAGAGAGAGAGAGAGAGAGAGAGAGAGAGCGTGTGCGCATGTGTGTGTGTGTTGTGAGTGGGATCAGGGAGGCTGCCCATGACTATGAAAAGAGAGCTAGAAAATTATCCATATCTTGGCAAAAGAAAAACTAAGATTCTGAGCCTGATATGAAAAAAAAAAAAAAAGCTCCTACAGAATCCATAAGCAAAAGCCAGCTATCATGAGTGTTGGAATTTGGATGGTAATTATTTTGTGGGCCCAGTTGGAATTTATTATTTTTATAAGTAGATTTGCTATAGTAATATCCAAAGAGTTTCTAACATGGTAATAACTCTGGGAAATTTGGCAGACATGAAAATCATTCTCTCTGAAGAGACATGTACCCAAGTGAGGCCCTGAGGGATTCCCACAGATGAGCCCCTGAAACTAGGCAATAGCTCCTACTCAAAAACTGAAAAACATGTGAGAGAGAAGAAAACAATATATTGAAATAAAAACAACATCACTGATGAAGTTACCAGGTGATGATTATAAAATCTTTCAAGTAAGAAAGCAGGAAAAAAGAACTCTTGAAAAGGACCAGACAAATTTGTGAAAGAACCAAATAAAGTGCATGAAAGTTAAAAATGTAATTAATAAGGAGTCAAGGATATAGCCCAGTGGTATAAGCACCTGCCTGGCAAGCACAAGGTCCTGAGTTCAATCCCTGGTACCAGAAAATATATATATATATATGTATATATATTATATATATTTATATATTATATATATATAATTATGAAGCTTAAAATTCAGTAAAAGAGAGTCTAAGGTGCAGATGAGAACTACCCAGCTATTGCCAGATACTTTAGGGGACAAAAACAACTAGAAAACAGCGACTCTTTGAGGTAGGTGACTGTGGAAAGACACTGAACTTGGAAAAAACCCAGAGGCTTCAGAAAGCATAACAAATGACAAGAGTGAGTCCTAGCACCAAATACCCAGAGGCACAGGTAGAGGCAAAAAGGACAGAGAGAGAGAGAGAGAGAGAGAGAGAGAGAGAGAGACAGGGAGAGAGACAGAGAGAGACTGGTCCCAAACTCAATAGCGCAGATCTCAGCCCTGTGCAGAAGTACAGTCTACATGGCCAGCAGCCCTGGATTCTGCACAGTGTAACAGCTCTGGAGAAGAACTCTTGTCCTACACACAACCATGGTGGCATTGTTCATCTCATTTGAGAAGGTTATGTCTGGCCTTACTGCTTAGGGCAGCAGTGGCCACCCTATGGCATGCGTGTCACCGTGGACATGCAGAGGTTTCTCTTTTTCACAGAGAGCCAAGTTATCCAGCGTCACCCTAGCAGCCAGCCACACATCAGATATTCAAGTTTAATTGCAGCGTTGGCACTTGGTAATAAATACATGGGCTTCAAAGTGTAGATCGATCTGGCACTCAGTCGCTGAACTTTTCACTCTCCATGGTAAGGGAATCAAAGTCCTCTGCATTGTCCTGCCTGATCCAGGAACCAGCAGCAATGGTAGTTGCCTTTAGCTGGTTACCACTGTATTTGCATACCTGGCTTGTCTATAGGCAGAGGTTGTTTCTGCCATTTTTTTCCCTTTTCCTGAGTGGTACTGGAGATCAGTCCCACAGTATCTTATAAGGAGTGGGGCAGAGCGGTACTGAACTACAGCCCCAGTCCAGTTGTAAGAAACTGCACCTCTATCCAGCTATGACTCAGCTCCACTTACTTTAAACTATAGTACATAGTGTCACTTAAATAAGAGGGGAGGTAGCAATCTAGAGCCACTGACTTGGCCCCAGGCAGGCATAGGTAGGAGGTCCTGCTCATTTAGACTCACAACAATGTCAGAGATAAAAGCACAACTGTTGCAGACATCACAACCTAAACATGGGTAGTTTCCATACATTCTAGACTGTACCTCGCTGTCAATGGTGGATGAATAACCATGGGGGGTAGAAGAGAAAGCAGATGGAGATTATGAAATGATTTTCCTAATACGTGGGATCTCGGTGCATTTTCCAATATGTGGAAAGTTACTGATTTATTCAGTGATTCACTTAATGCTTATTTATCAAACACCTACTTTACATTAATTCCACACAACACAGCCCAGAAATATTTTAAAACTATGTATTCCACATTTCAAGGTGGAATAGACTGTTTCAAAGAATTTGCATGCAATCACTATGATTTCACCCTCTCTCCTGAGGAATGGGACCATGGTTGTAGACCACATTCTGAGAATTCTCAGGTGTTCATATGTGACTCTACTTGGAAATATTAAAATTGGCTCCACATGGAACACTGGCTGTTGCCAACACAGCAATCTGGGAAGAACATCAGGGTAGAGAAGTGTGACTCCCAATTCAATTCCAAAGATAATCACCAGGTGGTTATTTTGTGCAAGGCATCCTAACCTGAAAAAAATGACAAGATTGACATAGAAAAAAGGAGATATTTTAAGAAAACTGAGTACCTCTAAAAGTCTGTAAGTATAAAAGCTGAGGGTACTGAGTCATATCAATATGTTTCAATACTGATCTGTGACAGGGGACTTTATGGAGTGAAAAGAGCAAAGCGCACATCTGCAGAGACACAGGGTGATGTAACAAGAGAGCTAAAGGTGAGAGAAGTACTGCTAAGCTCCTCGCAGAGACAGAGCACTAGGAAAAGAATCCACAACTGCAAGGAAGCCAACTCCGCCCCAGAGAAACTGAAATGGATCCTGATGGTGTATGATGCTACTGAAGGTTACAGAGGCAACTCCAGCCCACTTCCGGCCTCATGTGGAGATAACTGAAACTCTTAGAAATGACCAGGGAGCCTAGTAAATGTTGGAACTATACTGAGACACCAGAAGTGAAGCAGATATTTTCATCTGGACCCTAAATGACACAATCCAGGTACCAGGGAGGAAGTCAGCAGATAGATGTCAGCTTTATGTAAGAAAAGACTTCTAGTCTCTTGCAGCACAAAATCTCTATGAGGTTTTAAGATTTTGTAATTCTCTGCCATCCAAACGAAGTACCCACCCTATCACCAAATACAATTTACACGGGTCACAGTGAGAGATAACTTTTCTCTAACACACTGGTACTAGGGTGGTTTGGGGGTGTGTGAACATGTTATCTCACAAAAGATCAGCAAGAGGGACTGAAGAGGAGCCAGCAGCAAAGGCTGGGACTAGGGACTAGGGAGCAGCACAGATGTGTTCAGACAGCCCAGTGACTTTGGGTGGAGCAACTGTGCTGATGTGAGCTCTCAGTCTCTTCTAACAGCAAGACTACGTGACTCTAGGGCTTCACAACTCCCTGGCCTCCAAGACGAGCCATCTCTCAGAGAGAATTTGTGAGAACTAAATATGTTCTCTGGTAATGCTAGCATTCCTTACTTATTTGTTAGACTTCCTGGGTAGTAATGCATTGCATGTAGAAATGCTTGCTGTAAACACAATAGAGAGCAAACAAAAATAAATGTAGGCATAAATGGCCGGGAGAAAAAACATTTACAGTATAACTCTCCTAAATTTGACAGAATTTATACACCACAGAATTATGTGACTGCCGAATAACAACAACAGTACCTCCCAAGCAACTGTGCAGCACTCTACATAAATGTGCACAGGCCAGGCCACAGTGCAAGGACTAAATGCTGCAGCAGCTCAGTCAAGCTGCTGAAGAAGGCTGCCAGACAGGTCAGTAGGTCTGCATTTCTTGAGGCTTGTAAAATAAGAAAATAAAGAAATGAGAAGAACATTCCTGCAAAAAGCTGATTTTCTTTTAGCTAACTCAGGCACTTCTCTCTGGTTCATCCAGCCCACAGCTGAATAGGTGGGCCTGTTAGTGAGTTCTGAAACTTGGAGACCACACCCTAAAGTTGCAGAAATGGCAAAGATCCTTTTTTTATGAGTGGAAATAATTTGTGACAAAAATTAAAAGCTAAACTTTGGCCCATTACAGATCAGGTGCCAAAGCTGCCGTCTCAGTCTTCTGATAGGTCTGGTCTTCTGCCAGGAACAAAGGAACGGTGGAGGGGGAACCTGGATCCCTGCCCTCTCCAAGAGCCTTAGGTGGAGCTGTGCAAGGAAGGTACTGCAAGGATGTGGGCAGTGGGTCAGAGGAGGGTGCTGGAGCCCAAGCAGAGTGAGGAGAGGGTCCCTCAGGAGCTGCACAGGGCAGATGGCCCAGTTTCAGTGTCGGGGAGCAGTCATCCTGGTACACATGGAGAAGCCCAAACTGCATGAAGAGGCTGGTCTAGCATGGGGGGTTAGAGCCAAAGCAAACTGAACAGTGATCAAACACAGGAGTGAGTACCCCTGGCTGGGGCGTAGATGGTAGAATACCTTAGTAGGTAAGGAGTGAAGTGACCTGTAAGATGAGGGGCTGGTTTCTGAAAAGTGAAAAAGAGAAGGATGTAGGGGCACTAGGTAGGTGGCAATATCTTCTTGGGATGAGGATAAGGTTCTCCCAAAGGTTGTGTGTGCTCTGAACCAGTATCTAACACTGATCATAATGCTGTTTCTCTCAAAGTCTGGATACACTGATTCAGGAATCAAGGACTGGATATGGGAATGGCATATTCATAATTATCCTTTGCAATCCATGCACAGAAATTATTTTCCATTTCTATGCCTTATGCCACTGGCCTACTATTTTAAGTAACACTTCTGAAAATACTTGCCTGAAGGCCTTAGTTTAAAACATGAGGTTCAGCGTTCTGAAAAGCCTGGCTGCCCTTCTTCATCCTGAAGACTGCCCCCTGAGCCATCCCCACTGGAGTTCAGAAGAGCCTGGTCACCCTTCCTCACCCTGAAGACCACCAGGAAACCTGGTAGGCTAGTCCTGCCCACACAGCCATCACGGTGGAGATCTGCTGAGCCCACCACCCACCTCACCCTGAAGACTGCCAGAGAAACTTGGCAGCCCTAGCCCCAGCCACCCAGCCATCCTGGCAGAGTTTTACTGAGTATCGCTGTTCCTCCCTGCCCTAAAGACTGCCAGGGAGACCTGACTACCACAGGGCATTGCAGGAGCCTTGGGGAGCCGCACACTGCACCAGCCCACCATCGAGAGAGCTTTGCAGGACTTTGGCCTGCAGTCATCATCATCAGGTCCTTCTTACACTGTGGCTTTTCCTCCTCCCCTCAGTGAGGTGGAAGTCACATTGATCCCCACACAGCAGCAGGTTGGTGAGCCTACCCAGTCCTCCAACCCTAGAGAACCTGCACCTTGCCCACCTACCTCTGATGCAGAGTCAGGGGGAACACTGGGAACATTAAAAAATGACAAAAATGAAGGAAAAAAAAAAAGCAATCTCAGAACTCTACCCCACCCAAAACAAGTCCAGGAGACATAGTAGTAGAGGAACTTGGAAGTCACACAACTGAAATTTCTGAGGTGATAATAACTTAGGTTAAAAAAAAAAAAAAATCCATCAGATTATGAAGGAAATCAGATCAGAAATAATCTCTCAGGTAAAAAAAGGAAATGGCAACAATTGTGAAATTGTTTGATACAATCTAAGGAAGACATAAATTAAAAATAGAAGACAATAGGGAAATGATGAAAACATTGAATGAACAACATATGAAAGAGCTAGAATGCATGAAATTCATTCAAACAGATATTTAAGGCATTAAAAATGCCACTGAAAGCTGACAAAACCACTTGAATAAAACTGAAGATAGAATTTCAGACCTTGAAAATAGCATGGCAGCTACTGAACATGAAAGGAAATAACTTAAAAATAATGAAAAACTAGGAGATAATAATAAAACAGCTGTAAAATGATGCAAAGAAAAACACTATAAGACTAATAGGTACCAACAAAACATCTTATGTTAACAAAAAAGATATAAAAAGTGTTTGCAGAACTAGTAGCAGAAAATCTGCCAGGCATGGGAAAAGAATCTGACATATACACAAGTCAGGCAGATAGAACTCCTGCTATCCATAATTAAAATAAATCTTACCCCAGACACATAATAATCAAGATCCCAGAAACTGAATAAAAGATCAGAACGTCAAACTCTGTTAGAGAGAAAACACAGATCACCTACAATGGAAAGTCCATCAGATCATGGCAAATTTCTCAACACAGACCATAAAATCAAGAAAAGCTTGGAGTGAGCTATTTCAGGCCCTAAAAGAAAAGAACTTTAACCCAAATTCATGTATACTGAAAAACCACCTATCAAATTTAATGGGGACATTACACACATCCCTGACAAAGAACAACTGGAGAAATTCATGACAAGCAAACCAACCCTACAATGATTACTGACATATTTTAGAAAGAGACAAAGAGGACCACAACTTCAAAAACAACAGGGGGTTCAATCCCTGGCATGCCATGTTGTCCCCAGCCCAGGGTTCACTGAGATGGCAATTGAAACTGGGTGTGGTGGCACACACCTACAATCCCAGCACGTTGTGAGACTGAAAACAGGAGAATCACACATGTCTGATCTATGTAGTAAAACCCTGTAGACCCTGTATCCCTTGTCCTAAATGCATTAAAAGAGAAAAACAGAAGACAACCACTAAACAGAGCACGTAATCAAGCAAAGGAGGAACGGTAAGGATTGTACAGTACCAAAACAACACAACAAAGATAAGTCAATACATATTGGTTATAATTATCAATGTAAATAGCCTCAATTTGCCAACTGAAAGAAGCAGACTGGCAGGGTGAAGCAATGAGCAAAATCCAACAATATACTGCATCCAAGTAGCACATTTAATTCAAAAAGAAATTCATAGACTGAACATCAAAAGATAGAAAATTCCATGTAATAAGAACCCAGAAAAAAGCAGGGGTAGCTATTCTAGTTGCGGACAATGTCAACTTCAAAGTTGAAGAATGATTAAAAGAGATAAAGAAGGTCATTACATATTAGGGGAAAACTGCAACAGGAAGACATAATAATTATAGGTACATATACACTCAGTGTAGGAGCACCTAACTATTTAAGACAGATTTTAACAGACATTAAAATTCTAATGATCAATAACATAATTGTATTGGGGGACTTTAACACCCCACTGGCACAAAGAGATAAATTAATAATGCAAAAAATAAGGAAAGAAATGACAGAACTAAACCAAACTTGTGAAGTACTGGGCTTACTAGACCTTTGATAGGGTCCCCACCCAACAGCATTAGACTACACATTTTTCTCAGCTACAGATTATTTATTGAGTGTTTTACTCTTTGACAGTTTATTTCTAATGACGTGCGGTTAAATTCATCTCTAAGTGTTTGGAAGTAAAAGTGTTGTTATATATTTTGACATTAGATGTGGTGCAAAAAGGAACGATTAGTGGGGCAGGGAAATAGTTTGGAAGAATAGGCGCTTGCCTGGCAAGTGCAATGACCTGAATTCAATCCCCAGTCCCACAAAAAAAAAAAAAAAAAAAAAAGGAACGATTAACTTAAACAAGAAATAGAAAACTTTTGACCTCACTAATCAACTGTCACTTTCATTTTAGGGGATAAGTATGATTTTAATAAGCAAACTGAGATTTAGTCTTGAGCAATTTTACCCTCAAATTAATGGGTGTTTGCATAATTCTGACACAAATATCAGCCAAACTAAAGATAAAGGTACTTTCAACTAAGTTGTGATTTTAAAAAAAAAAAAAGGTCAATAACCATTATAAACATTTGGAAAGATGCTCAGGATACAGTTTGTAAAGTGAGAATTAAATTCAATGCTGAGAGCTGTATTATAAAC
>PVJA010022434.1:22500-34268 GCA_004027025.1 Myocastor coypus
CCTTCTAGAACTTTCTAACTTAATGCTCTGTTAACATATGGTTCCAAAATTAAATTTTTCATTTCCCAAAACCAGCTGACTCTCTCAACATTACTGCACACCACAAATATCACTGTCCCCACATTCACTGAGACTTAAAAGTTCCTAAATGGGAGAGAAGTTAAAAGTATTCATGTCATGATTCCAAATCAATGCCAACACTACAGTGGTAGTTGAAGGCCTGGCTGTGGCTGTCATTATGCAGAGCACAGACTACAGAGAGAGGGCCAGTGTCAACATCTGAGGATGGTGGGAGAGCATGGCGGTGGGGAAAAACGGGCAAGAAATCCATCATGTGGATAGAGAAATAATTCTCAGGGAAATAAACAAGAAAAACGTTCAGGAAGCAAGGCTAAAAAAGAACTTTTCATGAAAGACGGGGATGAGAGAGAGCACAGCAGTGAGCATGTAAGAGTTGTAAATTGAAAGCAGGGTCAGGCTGTCCCTGTCCTCAAGGCACAGATAGTCCAAGAGAAAAGCTAAAAGTAGACTGTTAGAATACTCACTCAGGAGTGCCCCTACACCAGGAGGGCACAGAGGGCGAGACTGGCAGAGAGCAGAGCAAGGCAGCCCTGCAGGAAGAGATGCCATCCACCTGGGTCC
The DNA here is from genome assembly GCA_004027025.1 of Myocastor coypus. Taxonomy (NCBI): domain Eukaryota; kingdom Metazoa; phylum Chordata; class Mammalia; order Rodentia; family Myocastoridae; genus Myocastor; species Myocastor coypus. The sequence continues at coordinate 23,143 of PVJA010022434.1, forward strand.
AGGCAGCATGAGCCAGGGGAGGAAGAAGGAAAGAGGCTCTCCATGGAGCAGGCAGGGCGAGCAGGGTCACGCGGGTGGAGAGGGCTCCTACACCATGTAACAGGGAGGACACAACAGGACAGAGCCCTGGGCAGAGGGAAGAGGCCCAAACACGAAAGGACTCATGCAGAATGTTAAGGCCAATGAGGAGTTCTGGAGAAATTTTAACCAGAAAAGAGACAGAACAAATCTGATCCCAAAAGAAAAACTTGTAGATAAAGAAAAAATAAAATGGAACCTCAACGTCTGTGGCAGATGCTATAAGACCAATTAAATGCTAGATAATAACATCACTCATAGGCAATGAGTACCAGAGAGAATGAAAGAAAAAGGAACGGGGGATAACTAGCCAAAAGAAAGTGCCGTGGGAGATAAGAGAGGTCAAAGATAATTCCCAAATTCTGTTTGCATCAACTGAGTAGATGAGGGAAGTCATTCATTTAGAAACAGAATACAGGAGAAAGACAGGCTTGGACAGGCTAGCGAACAAAAGGAAGGCTGGTGAAGAAAATGATGAGTTCTACTTTGGAAATAATAAACTGGCTGGTGAGTTTGGACACACAGGCAGAGACTGGTGGAAGGTTTCTGAGTGACTCCAGGGTAGGCAGAAGGCAGCATCAGGAAATTTGACAACATTTACATATTAAGTGGAAAATAAAATATTAACTCTAGAGAGAAGCAGGGCTAAGCAACTTTTTAAAACAAAGGAGTGAGTTGAACACTTTTGCAGTATGAAGGAATAAATTATTAGAAAAAAAGACAGAGGAAGGGAGGAAGGAAGGAAGGAAAGGAGGAAGGAAGGAAGGAAGGAAAGAGGGAAGGAAGGAGGGAGAGAGGGAGGAAAGGAGGGAAGGAAGGAAGGACGGAAGAAAGGAAGGAAGGGAGGGAAGAGAGCAGGCCCAGGGAAGGAGCAGGGTTGGGAGCTTCCTCGTGCTTAACCTTAACTTGCAGTGCAATAAAAGCAGGGTTTTCTCCTGCACATATAACATGGACTCTTGAACTGAATGATAAATTGCTTCAGTGGAGGTCACAGTCATCTGAAGCAGATGGTAAGCTGCTAATACAGTTTCCCCCAAGCATTTAAGTGGAACACTGTATGGAAAGGAAAGAAAACCATTTGGCAAGACAGGAAGTATGAGTCAGGAAGCAGTGTGTGGGGAGGGGGTGAGTCATGCATGCCAGCTCCACGAAGAAGCTGGCTCTGCCCTGGCTGCACTCTTCTGGGCCGCCACATGCTGGTTGACAATGCCACCCTCCCCTGTATGTGCGTTGGGGCCTGGAGGGCTAGTGCGGCCTTGCTTCCCACCCAAATCCTTTTCTATTCATCTCCTCTGGTGCTGTCCTAGGGATCATTTTTAGAGGAATCTCCTTTTGCCTCCAGACTTCCCCAACCCCTAACTTACCAATGGCAGGGAAGGTGAAGGACAAAGATGAAGGAAAAACAGAATGGCTTCAGTCTGTCATCCAGTGACTGACTTAGGATGGTCCCTTAAAGCTTGTCTTCTGGGGGAACATTCAAGACCTCGCAACACAACTTTCCAAGTTCATATCTTGCTGCTCCCAATAGATTCTCCAACCTAGCCAAAACAAACTACCCTAACACATTTAGCTCATTTTCTTGGATTTATTTTTCTCCAACTCTTTCAGCAAATACCCTCAGAGAGAAGTCTTCCCTGACAGGAGTCTATGGCAGTACTGACTCCAGTCACTCTTCATTCTTTATCCTGATTTATTTTCTTTTTCTTATTTTTTAAATTATTTATTTATTTAGTATACGATCTCACTATGCAGATCAGACTTGCTGTGATCCTCCTGCCTCAGCCTTCCCAGCACTAGAATTACAGGCATGGGGTACCTCGCCAGGTTTCAGTGGCTGGGACAATGCACCCAGGGTTCTAGGGTCTGCACAGCATATGGTACCAAGGATCAAACCTGTGTCCTTGCACTTACCAGGCAGGTGCTCAGCCCACCGAACTATTTCCCAGCCCTATGCTGATTTATTTTCTTCAGGGCTTTTAATTCTGTAGGGCTTGGTGTTGTGTTTGACTATCTGACTCTTCAGACACAACAGAAACCTGTAAGACAAGAGCAGCTCTTTGTCGTATCTACTGTTATTTCCCAGTTACTAAATAATAGCCTTGTATATTGGAAAAATCCAGTAGATTAGATCAATTATATCATCCATTTTAAATTAATCTAGTTGATTGGTTGATTTAATTTACCAATTAATGGGCCAGGGAGATAGCTCAGGGGGGCACAAGTGCCTACCTGGCAAGTGCAAAGTCCTGAGTTCGATCCTCAGTCAAAAAAAAAAAAAAAAGTTGTTGAGAAATTTACCAATTAAATCAATTGATCAATTTAATTAACCACTTAATTAAATGAATGAAATCCTGATTGTCAGCTTGTGATACTGTTTAGGTAGTGGAGGTAAAAAATAAAAAAATAGGTAATGCCCAACAGCAAAGAACATTTAATTAGCATGGAGAGACAGACAAAATCAAGAATTCTCTAAAGAATAGCTAGTGCTGGACATAATGGTACATGTCTATAACTCCAGCACTTAGAAGGCTGAAACAGGAGGATAGCCTTAAGTTTGAGTTCAGTTCAGGATACAGAGTGAGTTCAAGGCCAATCTGAGCTAAACAATGAGAGCCTATCTCACAAAGACAAAAAAAAGAAAAGAAAAACCTAACTATATTTACTAGAATTACAGGTGCTTTAAAGGATAAGAAGCAGGTCTCACAGCAGAGGGTGATTTAGGAGTTGGTGGCCAAGAGAAACCTCTCTGGTGAGTGTTACTTAAGCTGTGACACAAGTAGAAAGGCCCAGTCAAGCTTGCCATGGGGGAGTGGCATCCTAGGTGGCACACAGCAAGTCCTCTCTCGGTCTTTCAGAAGCTATTCCCAGCATATTCCTTGCAAGGATGCTCTGTCCCATCTGAGACTCACAGATGTGCAGAATGGGACATCGTCTCTGCGGCCCACTAGCCTCCCCCGCATTCTACAAGAGGAAGTGCAAGGACAGGTTCTTTTCTGGGATCCTTGACACCTTTGCACTGAGATTGGGAGAAGCAGAGTGCCTAGTGGAGGTGAGTGCGCTGAGGAGCAGAGCTGGGTGTAGACTCCAGTTTTCCTGACTCCCACCCAGGCCCCACCCAGGCCTTCTGCTCCAGTCAGCCTCATATAGTCAACATCGTAATAGCGGTAACTTCTGCTGGGAAATTGCTGCGTGCCAGGCATTGTGTGAAGCACATCATAAACATTCATTTAGGCTGAGTAAGTGCAAATGCAGGTGACATCATCATCAACCTCATTGTCACCATCCTCATGATCATCCTCACTTTACTACTGAGACAACTTTGACAGAAGAGGCAGCAGCATACCCGGGGACACAGCTAGTGAGAATCAGGTGCCAGACTCCAGAGTGCACCCTTTCACTTTCTACCTGGCAGCCTTTTGCACCTGGGTAGCTTTTCATCTCACATCTGCCATACCATTTTTGCAAGCTTGGCTCCTGTTAAAATTACTAGAGCTTCTACCGTGTAAAGGTCATGGGAATTTTATATTAAAAGCATTTGTGAACTCCTATATTTAGGATCTCTGATTAAGGATGGAGTGATGAAAATTAGGTCTAGAGGTAGAACAACTATAAAAGATAAATTGTTCTGAAAGTGGTTTCTAGATGTTCCATTTCATCTGCCTTTTCACCCTCACCCCAGATCTAGCCAACACACACAGAGTTCCTTGATAGAGCAGTGTGGTTTTGGAACCTTCCCTCATCTGAAGTTCATGCAGGACAGAACCTCGAGTCACTTTCTGTTTTGGCAAAACAAAGGTCAGAATGACCCCTGAGGTTATCAAAACATGGATTTGAGAAGTTGCTGAGAATACTCTCTTGTTGTATAATTCCCAGTCATTAGATCAAACCAGCCTGAACCATCTGGTTCTCCTACAAGATGCTAATAATTTTAATAGAAACCATAGATTATTTTCTCCCTCAAGTGAGAAGATGAGTCAACAATGTTGTAAAATCTGTAGGTGATTTTTATCACTGTTTGCAAAGCTCACATGCTTTGTATCTTTTGCAAATGAAGTCATGGTTACCCAAAATGAAAGACGATTCTAAGGCAACACTTACGAAACTGCTTAAGCTAACGAAACCATCTTAAATTTTAAGACAGCTACATTACTTCACTACATTATTTAGGCTTTCCAAATTCATCAACATAATGCTGTTCTTTGTGTTGTGTGCCAAACTACACAGAAGGAAAGAAAAACAACTTGCATTTTCTCAGAAAATCGTCTCTGCAAGCCCTGCCGCTAGCTCTGAGTTTGGCTGGCAGCTTCAGTGATGGCGCGCAATCCCTAGCATCTGCTACGTGACGGGCGCTCCCAGTGGGTAAAAAGTGCTAAAGACAATGGCTGTTGAATGAATGGCTGTTGACTTGTTCTTATGTGCTGATAAACAAGCCTACAGTTTTCTATGTATTTTCCAAGTAACTTCAAATTGCATTTCCAAGCTGATGTTTTCAATTACTCCTTCGAAACCTTAGGCAGTCAACATGTACAAATCTGAATGGATTTTTTTAACTAACACTTCCAAGAATTTAGACCCATTTCACATTATATTTTTATTTTCATACCTTTTTAGCAAGTCTGTAAGAATTAGTCACCCAAAGAAGTCAAATAAATTCAATTCTATCTTAAAAATATTAATTTGAAGACTAATTTTGCATCTCTACTGTATTGATAAGTTTAATAAACACAATTGTTCTAGATATTACTGTTAGAACAATTAATTTCCTGTTTTACGCAATTATATAAACTTACCCTACTGTTAGTTGTATATATTTTTTCATTTATGTATTTGGTACAGGGTCTCACTACGCGGCTGGGACTCATAGTGATCCTCCTGTTTACAGCCTCCCAAGTGCTGTATTAAAGGTATGCACCACCATGCCTAGACTCAGTCATCAGCTCAGCGTACCTGGGGATGAGGTCCAGCATGACATGCAAACTGGGATCGAACCCTGGTCCCTGAGCATACTTAGTCCATTAAGCTATCTTGTCAGCCTTAGTTGTATATTTTAGAAGGACATGCAACACATGATTTACTTGACAGGGAAAAATTTCAGGATTTTGTAAAATTATACTGAACTTTAGAAACTTGGGCTGGGGAGATAGCTCAGCAATCTAAGCACCTGCCTGGTAAGTGCAAGGGCCCAGGTTCGATCCCCAATACACATGCCATGTCAGCCCAGGAAACCCAAGCACTCTGTGCCAGCCACCAAAACTGGGCATGGTGGCACATACTTGTAATTCCAGCACTGGGGAGGCTGAGACAGGAGGATCACTAGTCTGAACTGTGTAGTGAGACCCTGTATCAAATAAATACATAGTAAAATTCTTTGAAGGATTAAACAACTCTAAAAGAAAAGAGTTATTCGTGTGCAACTAAAAGCATACACTGCATAATGGTTCTTAATTATTGATTTGTATCTTACTAGTAAAATACTATATTCATATATATGTATTTCATTTCTTTAGAATGCTCCAAGAATGGAGAAACAAAGACACAGCACCTATAATCTTAGCCAATGAGACAGGAAAAACAAATTTTAGTCTCAATTTTCTAGTTGTAAAATCTTTAAGTTCCTTTCTAGTTTGAGCATGTTATACTTTCAACACTCTACTATATTTTCATAAATCTAAACCCCAAGAGAATCTTTACTTTCAATCATGGGGCTAGGGGTACAGGAGCCTTGGGTGAAAGGGAATTTTAACTCCAGACATGATTTTGGAAAAGAGAAACAAAATCAGCAAACTTTAAGCAATGCTAACTTGAGAGAGAGAGAGAGAGAGAGAGAGAGAGAGAGAGAGAGAGAGAAACCAAATAAACATGAGTTTAAAAGGAAGCACTAGCTTTAATATTACAGAAATGCAAAGGATCATTAGGGATTGTCAGAAAAAAACTATATGCTAATACATTGAGAACCTAGAAGGAAAGGATAAACTTTCAGACAACACTTATGATTTGCCAAAGTTGAACCACAAGGACATTTTCAAAAACCCTGAGTAGACCAGTAACAAGCAATGAGATGGAATCAGTAATAGCTTCCCCACAAAGCATCCAAGCCAGATGGTTTCACTGCTGATCCTTATCAAACTTTATAGAAGAACAAACACCAGTTTTTCTCATAATACTCCAAACAACTGAAAGGGAGGAGACCCTTGCAAACTCACTCAGTCTCAAGACATTTTTGTCTTGTTTCTCATCTTACAGGAAATATTTTCAATTTTTTTTTTTTTTGCATTGGTATGATATCAGCTATAGGTTTGTTATACCCATCCTTTATTATATTGAGGTGTGATCCTTGGGTACCTAACTTGTTCAGAACTTTATTATGAAATGATGTTGAATTTTTCATATGCTTTTTCTGCATTTATTGAGATGATCAAATGATTTTTATCTTTCATTTTGTTGATGCAGTGTGTTGTGATTATTTCTTTTTCTTGTTTCAGAACTTTTGTTTGTTTATTTATTTTTATGGCCAGCTCAGCCTGCCCTGAAGGCAGGACTGGCGCACCATGTGGTGCCGGGGATCGAACCATGGTCCCTGCAGGCACCTAAGCTTTCCTAAGCAGGAGCTTTAGACCACTGAGCCATCCTGCCGGGCCCCATTCTTTGTGTGTGTGTGTGTGTGTGTGTGTGTGTGTGTGTGTGTGTGTGTGTGATTATTGATTAGCTTATGCTGAACCGTTCTTGCATCAGTCAGGTCAGTGAGTGTTATCCTGTTAGCAGAACCAGACAAAGATACAAGCACAAAAAGGAAAAGATTATAGGTCAATATAGCTGATGAGCATAGATGCAAAATTTCTCCATAAAATACTATCATATGAAACTTACCACACATTAGAAAAATCATTCGTTATAATTTAAGGTAAATTGTTCTGAAAGATGCAAGGAAACCATGTGATGTAAATAATGCACATTACATGAGACAGATAAAGAGGAGTTAGATTGGTGTGCTTAAGGGCCAGCCAGGTAGCTCAGAGGACTAAAGCTACTGCTTAGGCAGAGCACAGAAGCCAGGGTTTGATCCCCTACATGCCATGCCAGCCCCAGCCCTGGGATGTGCTGAGACAGTGACTGAGACTAGGTGGTGGTGCACGCCAGTAATCCCAGCACTTAGAAGGATGAAAACAGGAGACTCACTATGAGTCTGATCTACATAGTGAGACCCTAAAGATCCTTGTAGACCCTGTACTAATACATAAAGAAAATTAGTGTCCTCAGACCCTCATAATAAAATAACATAGCGTTTATCACTTTGTTTAAACAACAAAAAATTTATTTCTCACATTGTGGAGGCTGGGAAGCTCAAGATAAAGATACTAAAGCTATTTACCTCCCAGTGAGAGTGGTCTTCCTGGCTGAAAGATACCTCTCTTCATGATGTGTCTTCACAGGGAGATCGCTGGTATATCTTCCTCTTCTTAAAAAGGCATCTGTCCTGTTGGATTAGGGCCTTAGCCCTCTGACCTTTTAACCTTATCACTTTACTATGGGCCCCATCTCCACATGCAGTCGCATTTGCTATAAGGACTTCCACATGAGAATTTTTCAGGAACACAAATAATGAGCCCATAACAAGAGTTTAAACAGACTCTGAAAGAAATGGAAGGCGGAAGAGGCCCACAGAAGAATGGCCAGAAACTGTTTTAGCTGATGTGTGCTGCCACTGCGGGGTCAGAAAACCACCAATAGTTTCTGCCTCTAACCAGGAAAATGTAACTCCTACCAGACTACTTTTCCCACCAAGGAGTGTTAGAAAATGAACAAAATATTTGAAAAAACTGATTTTAAATGTTGAATAGCAGGCAGCTTAATTTTGTGATCTCTGAAAGAAATTAAATTGATATGACAAACCCTATGCTAGTCCAGCGTTCCACCTGGAAATATTTACTGGCTACTATGATAGAAGGGATACTAGGATATATGTGTTAAGCTGAGAAGATAGATACTTGAGTTTAGGTAGTTACAGTTGGAATTTATGAGTAGAAAAGTAGGAACTAGGTAGAAAAAGAGGTTTAGACATCTGCATGTGGATCTTTAGTCTTTGACTGTATTCTAAGAATGAAAGTGCAAAGTGATATTCTGTGAAGTCAGATAAACTAATCAGAAATAATACATCTACCAGGTATGTATAGATTGAGACACTACTAGAGTTCATATAGATGGAGAAACTTGTAAGTTAAGACAAACTAGACTGGAGACATGCCATTAAACAACTGGAGCCTTAAACAAAGACTGAGAAAGGTCCCATGATGAGAATACAGACAAATTAGCTGCATTCGCCAACCTTCCATTGCTGGAACAAAATGCCTAACACCTGCAACCCAAAAGAGGAGAAATTGACTTTGACCTGTACCTTCATGAAGTTCAGTCCATGGTTGGCCATAAGCCACATGGTAGACAGCCCTGGAAAAGGAAACTAGCTCAGAGGTAGAAAGCATTGAGGGCAAGAATGTACCCTTCCATGTTGACCCAACCTCTCCAACCAGACCCTACCTCCAAGCACATGAAACTTTTGGGGGATATTTTAGATCTAAAAAATAACACCAGCCTTAGTACAAAGGTCATTTTAGATTTCCCCTTTAAAGTAACGGGAACTCTTCTTTAAGAAAAACAACTAGACACTCAACAGTGAAATTTATAAAATGCTCAGCATGTAATAAAGATTATTAGATCTGTAAAAAAGCAGGAAAATAGATGGGCATGGTCATTGATGCCTGCATCCCCAACATTCTGGGAGGCTGGGGCAGAAGGTTCATAAGTTTGAACCTATCCTGGGCAATTTGGCAAAAACTCTGCCATTATAATAAGTATAACATGATTTGGGGGATATACTTCACTTGATCTTATCCAAAAGGCTGAGAAGCGATGACCTGGAGATATACTTCAATGTGGAAGTCTTGGGTTCAGGGGCAAACTGCTCGGGTCCCCTTCTGTCGCTCTTCCCAGACAGAAGCTTTCTTTCTCTTAATAAATCTAGTCTGCTCATAACTTCCGTTTGTTCCTAAAATTCATTCTTTGGTTTTAGAGAACAAGAACTCTTCAGGTTGGGGATCATTTTCCCCTGCATCATTTAGAGGTTTCCCACAAAGATCATTGGATGGAGGTATGAGTTTGCTTTTCTATCATAAATTCTGAATTGGGATTTATTTAAGTAAGAAATTTTATGCTTTACGTGTTGATGTCTTTGCTCATTGCTCATAATTGTTGATGTCTTGTCATTTGGTTGTGTTCAGTGCCAAGGGCCACACACATGCACACACACACACACACACACACACACACACACACACACACACACATACCATGAAGAAAAAATAGAAACAGTGAAAAACTGCAGTGATGACAGAGCTAGGAGACAAATTCTTGTGAATAGCTATTATAACAATGCCTAAAAGACTTAACGGAAAAATGAATTTAAAAAGAAGTCATAGTTTTAAAATGAACTCAATGAATACAATTTCTATAATTTATAAATTCCATGAGAGAGAATAGTAGACTAGATAATTCATAAAAATTACTGAAAGAACAATGTTATTCAAAATGAAGCACAAAAGAAAATGTAAAACTAACAGATCATAAATTCAACCATGTTGGGGACAATATCATTATCTAATAGAGGTATAGTTAGAAGCTCTTGTTGCACAAAAGGAAGGAAGATAACACAACAATATTTTAAAAAGTAATGGTTAAAAATTTCCCAAGGTGGCAAAAAAACAAAATTCTATAATATGAATTTTAGGACAATCAAACAAAGGAAACTATATCAATGCACATCATGATCATATTGACAAAACTTCAGTGTTAAAGATTAAAAAAAGCTTAAAATACTTTTGTTTCCTATCGTTTTCTTTAAAATAAAACTGAACCCCTGCCCTACACTTTCCCTTTTTCTTTCCCATTCTGCTCAATCCAAAAGCCATTAGTCTGGGCCAAACAGAGAAGACATGTCTTACAGTTTCAATCCACAAAGCTTATGGCTTGCTTGGCAGCTGATGAGATTTTAGGAAGGTGACTGGTCCTGAGGGCTTGAACTTCATCAGTAGATTAATCCACTGGTGGATAGATATATAATTTACTGGCACTACTGGGGAGTGGAAATCTAGAGGTGAGCCTAGTTGAAGGGAGTGGGTCATAGAGACACTCCCTTGGAAAGCATACCTTATATCCAAGCACCTCTTCTAGGGTTCTCTGCTTCTCTCTCAGCTTCCTGGCTGCCATGAGGAGAGCAGCTTTCCTCAGCCACATACTTCCATAAGGATGTTTTTTTATCTTGCTAGAAACCATAAAGCACTCAAGACAGCTAACTACACACTGAAGCCTCTAAAAACCATGAGTCAAAATAAGCCTTTCCTCCTTTAAGTGGATTTTCTTAGGTATTTTATTACATTACCAGAAAATTGACTACTGTGCCACCCATGCCAGGGCAAATGGCACAGAAGAGGCCCAAGAGCAGACTGAGTGTGGAAAGGAGGGTTTATACCCAAAGGAGTAGCCTGGTACAGAGTACAGGAAGGGTAAGGAGATGTAGCCCCAAGTGGAATATCAGAGCCCAAAAAAGGAGAAGAACAACACACTGAGGAAATATAGCTTATGAGAGGGCCTTGGAGTCTGAGGAGGGACAGTCCCAAAAGAGGACACCTGCCAACTCTAAACCCTGGGCCCTCTTGACAGGCTACAATTTTGTATTTCCTTGAATTTCCAAATATCTGTGTCAAAATTGTGTAACTGCTTATATCACATTGTACGGAAAGTTATTAGAATATCAATGATGGTCAGAAAATATCATGTACAAGCTAAGTCAAAGATATTTGATACTCAGAAAGCCAGTGATGATAAGCCCAGTACCTATGTTATAGAGTAATAGTATCACAAAGCTTTTCTGCTAGAGGGTTGAGAATGTAAGTTAACAGACCGACAATTGGAGAAAAAGAAGGGCTATAAGGATAGCCAATATTTTGGACCTAGCCCTTCAAGGTCAATAAAGACCCAGGATATAAGAGAACCTGTGC
>PVJA010022435.1:0-34264 GCA_004027025.1 Myocastor coypus
TGGGTCTTTATATGTTCTAGATAGAAGTCATTTATTTGAGGGAAAGTCAGCTAAAATTTTTTCTCCATTTGTTGGTTTTCTTATTTGGATGGTTGATTTCTTTTGATGTGCAAAATCTTTTCAGTAATATGAGATCCCTGTTGATTCCAAAAGCAGTTTGGTTTTTGTTAATGAACTCCGTCTATCCCTATGTTTTCAGGATTTCTTATCATCCAGTCATCCAGTAGATTCAGTGTATCTGTTTTAATATTTAACTTTTTGATCCATTCTGACTTTAGTGCATGGTGATAAATATGGGTCTAATTTTAGTCTTTAGCATGTGAAAAATCAGTTTTTCCAGAACCATTTGTAAAGGAGGTGTTCTTCCAGGGAACATGGTTCAATCTTTTATTAAAGATAAAGTGGCTGAGTTTGTACTTTTGTCACTGTTTGATGTGGTTCTGGAAACATTAGCCAGACCTATTAGACAAGAGAAAGAAATAAACTGAGTAAGTATTAGAAACGAAGAAACGAAATAATCATTATTCACAGATGACATTTTGGTGGAGTTTTTGGAGTCACAGAATACTTAAAAATGCTTCTAGGTCTAATAACTGAATTCAGTAGCATAGCTAGATATAAAGTTAGCATACAAAAATTAGTAGCATTCTTGTACACAAAACAAATACACTGAGAAAGAAATAAATAGAACCACATCTTCCAAATAACATCCAAATACTGAAATACTGAAAAATCAATGCAACAAAGGAAGTAAAAGATCTATACAGTAAAAATTATAGTACTCTGAAAAAAGAGATCAAAGAGGATTTAAGGAAATAGAAAGATATTTTTTGCTCATGGATAGGAAAAACCAACATTCTGAAAATGGCCATACTCCTAAAACTGCCATACAGATTCAAAGCAATTCCAACCAAAATACCCTCAGTATGCCTCACAGACCTAGAGAAAATATTTCTAAAATTCATCTGGAACTAAAAGAGGCCTGGAATAAGCAAAAGCATTCCTAGGCAACAAAAGAAAAGCAGGAGACAACACAATCCCTGATTTGAAATTATACTTGGAGGCTATTGTGATAAAATCAGTGGGGTACTGGCCAAGAACAGACCTGAGGATCAATGGAACAGACTAGAAGAAGCAGATGAAGGTTAAAATAAAAAAAAATGGTTTTACCCATCAAAATAGTATTATTTAGTCGGCAGATAACTTCTTCAAGGCTGCCCAGGTATCTTGGTGATCAGGAGTGCTGGAAATAATCTCCTCAGAAGAGAAACCCATGACAGACCCTTCTGGGGGCAGCACATGGCATGGTGGCCCTTTCTGAGCCCTGGAGGCTACATGAGTGCTCTCCCCTTCTCTACTGAAGTCGTTTGGTGTGTACTGAGTACACTCTTTAATTTTCTCTCAAGTTTTGATCTTCCCAGGGGCAAACCATTCTAACCTTTTCTAAAGTGAAAATCAATGTGGGGATAAGCATATTTCTTAAGGTATCTGTATAAGAAAGAAGGAAGAACACCAGCACTGGGCTGGCATGAACCAGTTTTATTTTATTCCTGGAATATTTCACACACATTAAAAGGAAGAAGGGAAGGGCATTCAGTGAAAGAAATATCTTTCACAATAATAAAAGTATAATTGTCATGACCCCAGAATAACAGGAGCAGTAATCTAACAGCACAGAGGCAAATGTGCTAAAGAGTGTGAGGCTGTAGATTTATCCCAATTAAGACAGCGTACATTTAATGACCTCCGGAGAAAGTTATTATTTTTTTAAAACCACTCTCTCCCTCTCTCTACCTGGAAATACCATTTTATGTCTAACTTAAATATCTCGCGGTGCAATTTCAATTCATTTCCTTTGTGCGAGGCCCAATGGAGCGAGAGTGAGGACCACTTTGTGTGGAGGGCTAAGCCATAATTTGTTTAAAGATCGATAAATATGCAGCTTCTCAGATTTCTCCAGGCTAATGACTGTATTTAATGTTTCCTTGGAGGTCTCCATTATTGTTGTCACTCTACCCTGCGCTCTGTCTGAACTCGCTGCTTTCCTTTCAAGTCGATGAGCCCCGCAACCTTTCTGGGGAGTGCACCTCTCTATGCCCAGCGCGGCTGCCGGCCATGCCCCCATGATGCACCGCGCGCCGTGAGCCTTATTCTCCTAATGCACCACGCTGGAGAGCAATCAAGTGCGAGCCGAAATGCCAAGAATCTGACTGCACTTCAGGGATATTTTCAGATCTGGAGGTGCAAAGCACTCTTTGGAGCATTTACCTTTCCCACTTGATATTTTTTCACTTTGTTTTCTTTGCCCTCTGAAAAGGTAAATTGCTGAGATCTGGCTGTACGTGGCTTCGTTGTTGCATTTTAGTTTTCCCCAGTGTTGTTCTTTTGAAAGCCTTTGCAAACAGATTACAACACTTGATTGGCCGCATTTTCCATGCTTATTGCTGTTTCCTGTTCCGAGTGTTGAGAAAATCCCTGGACGTGGTGTTTGAACATGTGCTTTTCGTGCCTGTACGTTCCCCGGGACCCGTATGTTTCTATTTGCTTTCCTTCATTTTTCTTCCTACTTTTCCTACTGCCTCCCCAGTGTAGCGTAGCACAAAAGCTCTCTTTCTTGCTTAGAATTGTACAAAAAGTTAGTGAAATCAGGGTTAGGCCAGAGGTCTTCAGTATGGAGCAGACCTTAGCTGGATTCTCGAACTATTCCAACTGGACAGGGAAGACCCTGAGGTTCATCCCCTCAGGAGCAGATCTGAGGAGAAGACTGTGTGAGGAGCACAAGGTGGGTCTCCCTGAGCATCTTTGTGTGCTTCTTCCCTGAGCCTGGTGTGATGGACCACAAATCCTCATTCAGCTTTCAGTCTTTTTGGAATAATTGAGGCTGGCTTCGCCAATACGTCAACGTTTATTCTGCAGGCCTCCCGCGATGCTGGCCCGTGTCCTTTGAGAGGACCTTGATGCTTCTTAGCCCCTGTCTTCTACCTCATAGTGTTCAGGGGACCTGTGCCATGCCAGAATTGCCATTTTTTAAAAATAATTTTTATTTTATTTATTTATTTAATGGCCGGCTCAGCCTGCCCCGAGGGCAGGGCTGGCGCAGCATGTGTTGCCGGGGATCGAACCGCGGTCCCTGAAGCCACCCACGCTTTCCCAAGCAGGCGCAGGTGCTTTAGACCACTGAGCCATCCCGCTAGGCCCCAGAATTGCCATGTAAAGCAGTAAGAAACGCGGGGGATGTAGCTCAATGGCACGATCGCCTACCTGGCAAGCACACGGTCCTGAGTTCCGTCCCTGGCGTGCAAAACAGAACAAAACAAGTAGGAAAACAAAAGCACGGACAAATGATCTCTGGCACAAGTAAGGGTGCTCCTTGCGACTTTGCTTCACATTTGGAAGGGAAATACTCAACTGTGATGTACTCCAAAGCTTACACTGGATGGCCGCTGCTTTACACTAAAGGGCAGAGTTTAAAAAAAAAACCAGCTGATCTTGGTCATATATTATGAATGGCCAAAGTACGTTTTTTGACAATAACAGTTTGAGGTATTTTGCTTTCATAGTTTCTCAGGTAATTTTTACTTCAATCTCTGAAATGTTGATAATTTACAATCATTTTGGTACCAATGTTTAGATTTGTGTGTCTTGTTAAAATGTCTATTATATTCATAGTTAAACTTAGGCAACCCATTTTTTTAGCCTCCACCCACTGTACATTCAATAGCTTTACATTTTTGAAAATTTCATCATTGTCTCTGAAAGGAATGGTGGATTGCATTGGAAAACACTGATTCAAAAATGCATTTCTGAAACAAACATTTTATCCTAAAAGGATAGTCATTCCTTTCACATTTAATGTCTATCAATCACTTTCTTTCTGTAATGACACTCATTAAAAGCCAATATGAGACTGCTATGAATAACAGTGTGTGCTATTGTGACAAGAATTAACCCATTTGGTAAATAATATCTTACATGTTGTTCATGCTGATAGAATTTCTATTGCTTTTTTTTCTGCTGGAAAAGATGTATTATTCAATGAGACAATATAATTGATTCGTTAGAAAGAGGTATTATCCCATTTCTAAAAGTTGGGAGGGTTTATGTTTAGCAAATTAACATTAACAGTAAGGAAGACAGGAAGGACTGCTTTGTAAATGTGCGGAAAACACTGGGAAGCGTGGACTTGGTTCCTAGCATGTACCACGTGTGGAGTGGTAGCTGTGGTTCTTGCTCTCTGCTTGTGTTCTTGATGTCAGAAGACAGAGAGAGATAATCAGAGCCCTTGCCCTTGTGGAGAGTGCTGCTGAGGGAGGACAAACAGAGCCTGGCTGGGACTTGTTTTCAGGGTCCAGCATAACCCAAAGAGTGGAGACTCCATGCTGCAGAATGACATTAGTAAACTGCAACCTAAAACAAGAGGAGGAGGCATGGAAGTGGGGCTCCAGGCAGTGTGCATCAGGAGGAGGAGGCCGAGGTTCTGGAGTCCAGGACAGCCTCCTGGCCTAGGAGCGAATTTCAGTGCCATCACGAGAATGTCTTGAACGTCTCTTCTCAGCACATCACCTCTTTGTAAACACCCTTGCTGTAGTTTGTGTCTAGATGCTTCCAAAAACTTCATTCAGCCATGGGGTAGGCATCCAGGATTTATGACTGGCTCATGGTCCAAGGCTGGGATTATGGGTATGAAGGCTACACCCATGCTAGGGCAGAAGCCTGCACACGATGGAAGGGAGGGGAAGAGCCTCACTCTTTGCTGCTCCTGCCCTTTTTGCTCTTGCTGCTTTTGATGCTCTTCACCACCATGAACTGTCACCTTCTGCCGTGTCCCACCTTGCCTTGGAGTCAGGTGAATATTGGCTGAAAGCTCTACAAACTGCGTGCTAAATAAACCTTTCATCCCTTCATTCTGGGTGCCATGCATCTTGTCCCAGCAATGAGAGAAAGTAAGACAACTCAGTTCTACTGAGGATCTTCTCCACTTTATTCCACTTTCCTGCTTATTAGTCAAGTATTGGATGTCAGAGACAAAAATAATTTCTGAAGCCTGGTGATATGAGATGAATAGGTTTACCCTGTATATTTCCCTCTAAGTGGTAAACATAACCCTAAAGACATTTTTATTCCACAGATGTAAGTGCATGCATTTATATTAGTATGAATTCACTGACTGGTAGACCAGAAGTACGATGGCTACAGATCCCCGTGGGCCTATTCCGTATCCTGAAATTTGTGGCTGTCTGTGGCTGCACATCAGAGACTCACACGTGTTCGTTGTGTCCCATCCTTCAGCAAATCACTTTCGATGTGTCCAGTGGAAGGCATGTTTTACTATATTATTCCTTAAACCTACCTATTGTATTTCTTCCTTTCCAGTCCTCTGTTATATAGGAGACTACTTAATATACAGATTCATTTTCAGGAAAACATGAAGTTCTCTGAGCTGTCTTCCTGAGTCCCAATCAATAAGGAATACAGTCATTATTTTTAGTTTAAGTGTGAACAGATGTGGGTTTTCCTTTCTTTATTTAATCTAAGAACTGGCAGTTTGAAAAGTGATTTAACAGCCATCCTACTTTGGAACAAAGGACTTGATAAACGTTTGCTGCAATTGTTTCATATTAAACACGTGTGATAGGTTGCCAGCTTTAATGAAGTTTTTATCTTGCTTTGGACCTTTAAAATGGGTCCTAAAATATGGACTATAGAAGAAAAATAGCGAGTGTAATATATTCATTAAAAGCCAACTTGTTTCAGGTTTATACTTCTTTGGCATATTGTGAGTCCTAATTCCATATTCCCTGTCTTCTGAGGGCACCCAACATTGGAAAAATTATTTTGGTTGTTCAGTTTAATAACTGTATCACTAGATAGCAAATATATTTAGACTAAAATCTATCAAGTCAACCCTAATGTAAGTGAACAAGGAGGAGTGTGACAACTAAATGTGCTGAAATTGCTTCTTTTACATCAGTGCCATCAGCACAAGGAGAGTCAAGCTAAAATGCCTTTTTCTGTATTGAATTTGTTTCAATGTCGTTGCATCATGAGCCTAAACTAGCAGACGTGAGAGCTCTAGGCTTCTGTTGACATTTGACAATTTGGAATTTTTTTTAAAAGAATGGATTAAGTTATTGTAGGATCTCACTATGCAGCTGGGATTCCTGGTGATCTTCCTCCTTTCAGCCTCCCCAGTGCTTGGATTACATCCAGGCATGTGCTACCACACCTGGACTCTGGCTGGCTCAGTGCATGCTGGGAGTGCCGGCTGGTGCGGCATGTGGTGCCAGGGATTTATCATGGTCCCTGTGCTTGCCTAAGCAGGTACTTTAGTCTGCTGAGCTATCTCCCTGGCTGGACAATTTGGAAATCGTTGGCACACAGTGCTTGACTGATTGACTGATGGCCTCAACTCTAAAGACGTGCAGATTTTGGGGAGCAAAACCACAGATCTGCCTGTGAGCTTTCGGTATGATGGCTTCTTTTTGTGGAAGGCCGTGCTTTCCCTTTCTTCTCATCTCTTTATATCCTGTTATTTCATTTGTGTTCGCCCTCTGTTTTCCAATCTGCCTCTCAGTTTTTTTAGTAGTTTAAAAGCTTCCCCAAGCAAACAAAGAACTTTCTTGTTGTTCACACTGGTCTCAGTTTTGTTAGAGAAGCAGTTCATTTCTTTTTTTGTCTGAAAAGTCGACTGCAATAATTGAAAAACAAAAATGCCCAGTGTAATATAGCAGGATCTTTCCTCAGTTTGAAACCAACATAAACTTTTTTCTTTAATCTTAAACTTCTTACTTGATTTTTTAAAGAAAATTCTACTTTAACTTGTTAACTATTCAACGCTTTATGTTTTCCCCTGGTGATCATTAACAACTTTTTGGTAATTCATTCTCTTAAGATATTTTTCCTATCAAATATGAATAGATGGCATTTCAAATTTTGTCACGATTTTTACTTTTGTTCTACATCAGGCTGTCCTTACGTGCACAACAACCCGCCTGCCTCAGCCTGCCAAGGGTGGGATTACAGGCATGCCTCATCACACATGTTTTGTGTGTATGTGTGTGAACCTGGGGATTGAACTCAGGCCCTTGTGCTTACCAGGCAAGGGCTTATTCTACTGAGCTCTCCAGCCTCCATCAGCACACATCTTGATGTGCTTGACATTGAAGAAGATTTTACGTCATAAATATTATCTGAGAAATATAACGAGAACACCTTTTTTCTTTTGCTGGTCAGTTCAGTGTCTAAAATTTTTATTGTTGACAGAGTCCACAAGCAAGGTAATGTGCAATGTTACTCAGTCTCTCTATCAACCTTTTCAAAAGTGCATCCAGCCTTAAACAGACTACTAAGCGGTAAGGTATGCATGAGCTACCTGCTTTTGGAATGGTTCTTCTCCAGTCATTCGGCATTGCAGGAGGGGCAGGAGACAAGAACACAGCAAGCTGTGAGTTGCTGTCCAGGGTAGAGCAGGGTGGGAACCAGCCAAGAGGAAACAGCATATCTTAAGTGTGTTCCTCTGTGGCCTTAGGTGAGCACCCAAGCGGCGACATTGCTTTCCAGTGCCGCTTGAGTGTGGCCGGATGAAAGACGGTTTCTTGTGCTTCCCTTCCCGTGCGTCTCCCTCCGCCTCGCTTCAGAGTGTCTTACACGTTCAACTCTGAGGCGCGCCCTCGGGCCGCACAGTCATTACTTTTTCCGGTCATCTCTAACTAACTTGGTATTTTCTCTCTAAAAAGTGAATTCTTCCTTGCAAAAAACATCTCGACACAACTGATTTTAAACTAACTTTATAATCAGCAGAGAAAATGCTCGGAAACGTGACCACACATATATTTAAAATTCAGTGCTTTGTTTGGCGTAACTACATGCTATCAACATAGTATTACTTATTTTTTTCTGGGAAATTATAAAGTTATGTGAAGATTAAGTTCACCTAATTTTCTTTTGCTTGTAGAGAAGCACAGTCTTAAAATGTATGTTCACCTTGATTTGGAGCTTCCTTATTCAGAAGTTCCTAAAATAAGATTTGAAATTCTCATTTTATCGCATAGAGAATATTCCTACCAAAGTTAAATCATTATAATGTCATTTCCCCTTCCTCCTATACCTGAAATGTCACTACGTATTCTGTACCATATAACTGCATCTAGCATTCGTGAAAGTAAAATTGGACTAGATGTATTCGCTTTCCATTAGAATGGTCTAGTTGCTTTTCATCATAGTAATTACAAAAGTAAAACATTTTCAAAGTATTAAATGCATCATTAATAATTAAAATCAGAGAACATAAATATAGTGTGCTAAGTCTCAGTACAACCGCTTAGAACATTCCTGAACACGTGTTCAGTGAAGTAGTGTAAGTGTTTCCTTTCCAGGGCAAAGGGCAGGAAGCCAGGCCTGGTAAACTTTTGCCTAAGTGAACTCTTCCTTTTTATAGTTTGCTATTGTAATACAACAAATAATGAGCTTAAATACTGAGTTATGAAGGCCACTGAACATTACCAGACGCGTGACATGGAATTTATTCCTTAAGTAATAAAGTTATGAAAATGTCTATAAAATATACTTGTTGTATAATCCACATGTTCCCTAAAATATATTTGTGCATGTGCATGCATGCGCGTGCGCAAGCGTGCACACACACACACACACACACACAGTCATTTAAAATATTTGCTAACAAACGGATCATCATTTGTAAAGCAGTATAATTTCAAATACACTATATTATATTTCCTTAAAGTCTAAATCATGAGAGTATACCATAACTCTCCAGAAAAATGTGCTAATCTTGATTGTATAGATATGCTTCTAACTTTGATTATACTTCTGCCTAGTTATTTCTTTGGCTCATGAGAGACTAGCCTCAAAGCCAACTCTCTAGTTTCCTGTGGAGATAGAACATGCCAGAAATATTATAAGACATCAAAAAGAAAAATGCAGGCTGAAAACCTCTCCTTTTTAAATGGATAGCCTGCTCTCCTGCCTCCTTAAACATGGGTGGGTGAGCACTGCGGAAGCCTCAGGGTGGGGACTTCTTTTCCTTGCTGGACCAAGCCTACCCAGACTTGTGGAGAAGCACAGTGTCATTTCTCAAAACCACTGCAATTTTAGTGCCCTTTGGAGATGAAATTCCTGGCTGAGACTCTAAACAAAATGATCATATTTCAAACTACAAAGAAATTTAAAAATAGTTTATGTTGGGAAGAAAATGGAAATCGCCAGTGGTATTCTCATAATGTTAATTTAATTGCGTGTTGGTCTGCGTACAGCCAGATGTCCTCCTCTGCTATGGAGCACATGTAGAAATTAGGATTCCATGCATTGCTCTAACTGCTCCCTTGAAATCAAAACTTCTCTGCCATTCTCCTGCTTGTAACCAAAGGCCGACACGACGTGCATGCTACTTCCGTTGTCTCTGACGACACACACTCGGAGAGAGTGGGGTTATCAGATCAGTCATGGGAGGGCGTGAAGAGAGCAATTATATTTTCTTCCTGAAAGTATCAGCTGCCCATAATGAGCACAACTCTGAAATTAACGGTTCTGCCTTCTCAGTAGCCTAAGGAAAGCAGATACTTTTAGAGAAATCAGATACTATTGACTAATCATATAGTCAGTTGTCATGATAATATTCCCAACTAAGAAACATGTTTTTAACAGCCAGAAAAAATATTCTAAGTACAGCTTTAATCATTGACCAGAAAAAAAAAAAATGCCCCATTGAGTGGTCTTGGCCCTATGGGAAAGGCTGTTAAAATATAGGAATTTTTATATATATCCTCCAGAAAATTTAGTTAAAATTGATTTTAAAAAATTCAGCCAATGGCCTACATAGCCAGCTGTCTACAAAAAAATGTTAGGCTATAATATTTTAATTTGTTCACTTGGAGTTAAAATGAAACAGTCAATGTATCAACTTAATTTTTTACTAACCAGAAGCACTGGACCTTTTGGATTCAAATTATTTCTAACCACTTTATTATTGAAAAGATTAAATGATTTAACTCTAAAAATCTGAAACTGTTTAAAATCAGAGAGATACTGATGCAGTTGACTGCAGCCTTATTTTGTAAAAACAACTAAGCTCTTTAACAATATGTAGATAGCTCTTTAATCCTATTTTTCTTCCAAAATTGATGATATACGACAACTTCTTGTATATGAATTATCACAGTTAGTAGAATGACCACCTTTATATTTTCTTTTGTTGTTGGATTTCTGACTGAGGGACATTCTGAGAAAGGTGGACAGAAAAAGCACTCTCCGTCTATGTGAAGTGGGAGGAAGAGACGGCATCACTTTTGTGCTATCAGAAATGAGAAAAAGATGCAACACGAAATACAATCAGAAAGTGTTCTTCAATGAAATCATAAATATTTGACTGTAGCATTGGAGAGCCTTAAGAAATTAGAACACTTCTGAAGCAAGCCAGCAAGATGATAAAATAAAAATATATGGTAAGAATTGGAAGGCTTGAATATGTCAAGGCTGCACAATGCTTTAGCCAAAATTCTCAAATTTCATAAATAAACATGAATAGATGCCCAAAGTTTTATTTATCTAAACACATATAGGTAATATGCACATATACCATGTATGTAAATACACATATATACTTGCATACATTTAAAAATTCTTAAGTAACATGTAATCGTTCATCGTAATGTGATACAGGGTTATTTCAATACTTGCATAAAGTATGGCACAGTTGGTAGAGCACACTCAGAATTCACTCTGCCAGCTATGTTCAAATATACTAATAATCTTGCCAACTACACTTTCTGTGAAAGAGACTTTCAAAGTTATTGCTTTCTCTCTCTGTCACCCCTTTGCTCTCTAACTTCCTCCTTTTTGTAGCCATAGTACCTTTCCCACATTCTAGGATCCACCATTTCATCCACTTGTATGAAATCAGCTTTTTAAAAAACAATTAATTTTTGTTATTATTTTTTATAATAATTAATACATTGCATAACGTTGTCTTCATCGTAGATGTTCAGAGTATAAGACGCAAACATGATGTCTTGTCCAAACTTCCTTAGTACAGATCTTTCTTTTCATTGCACAAAGAGAAAGTAGCTGCGTATTTAGCCCAACAGTCCATAATGGTAGTGTATTATCAGCTCATCTGCCATTATTGGGGGCTGTTGACTTGAGCCTTTTACAACTCACTATATTAATACAACTTTCATTTTTATGTCTTACGGTTAGACTTTTCTGCCGGTTGGTTAAGACCAAAATAAAGCAGGACCTATTTAACAAAACATGTAACATTTGTATCTGACTAGGTCAGTCAAATCCCCTCAGGACTTACCTTGAAACAATGCACAGCATTTTGTAGAACTTTTGCCTGTATCAACCATCTGGATGAATCACAGCCTTTGCTTGACCAGTTTGCTCTTTCTGAAAGACTGAATGTTTTCTTTCTAGGTGACTCAGCTTTTTTAAAGCCTCTGCATATAAGTGAGTTGGACTTATTCCCTAATCATGCTATCTACAAGGTCGTATATTCAGAGTGCATATTTGAATTGACATAATAAACATGCAGATGCCTGGACAGTGATCAGAACTAATGTAGAAGGACTAAGTTCATAGAAAAGTGATTTTTGTATATTAATAAAATGTATTGCTGGTTTTATTTATTTGATTTTTAAGAAATTTTCATCACTCTATTCTTAGTTTTGTCGGACTCTTGAGCCAATGGTTAGGCATCGTATGGGAGTGCACATACCACATTACTGCTACACACCCCATAAATATGGGCAAGCGTTATCCCAGCAGAAAGGCAGAGATCAATTTCTCACTTGCACTTTTATAATCACTGCTTGCAGAAGCATGTGCTCCACGTTACTCTCATCTTTGCACTTTACTGTATCAGCCGTGTTTTTCTAAACACAAAGCGAACACATCCTTTCCTCTTTAGCAAACTTCAGTTACTCCTTGTCACCGGGCAGATGTCACCTGAACTCCGAAACACAACTCATGACTGAGGCCATGTGAGAAGTATTTCACTCATCCTACTTTGTATTTCCAGTCAGTCCAAACACTGACGTGGAAACCCTAGAAACAGCAGCTGTTAAAATGTTCATTCACACTCACCATTCTAAACTCACTGTTTCTCATGCGATGTGTTGATGTATGTTAAACTTTCTCCTTTCCTTTTCTATTACATGGCAGAAATTCTCTGGCATTCAACTGAAATGTGGCTTCTTTGGTGAAATATTTTCTGACTTTTCAAAGAGGAGATGGTCTCTCCCTATCTTCTATTGATCGGGTTCCACTGAGATACACATCAGACCATTGTCTAGTTATTTGTTTGTCGGTTCATTTCTCCAAGGAGAAAGCGCTCACAGGGAACCCACACTTGCAGCTCATTTTGATAACTGCAGCAATGAGACGGTGTCTGGAGCACAGTTGATACCAAATCAATCTTTTTTTAAATGTAAAAGATAGACATGCTCATGTGGGAAGTTGTTGTTGGCTTTCTAGACATGCTCAGAGGGAATGAATCTACTGAGAGGAAGCTGGGCTTGGAGGGAGGCCTCCACGAATGCCAGCAAAATCCTAAAGATTCCATTGTGGTAGAGAAATTTAAGAAAAACGAGCCATTAATGCACACACTGGAGAGGAACTCACTAATGGATGCCAGACCACATTAACAACAGGAAAAGGTATTGCCAGAGGAAAGCACTGATGCAAAAATATTAATGAAAGTATTCAAGAAGACTTGAAATTATCTGTTCTGAAGATACAGCACGTTACATTCTTTTCCTTATCAGTGAGAGACATTGAACCTCTATTCACATAACCTATATTCACATGCATTATTAAATAGAGAAATATCAGCTATTGTTTCATTCGTAAGAAAATAATGGCATTTTTATAAAAATCTTACGATGTGCAAAAATATAGGCAGGATGCTTCCTGAAATATAACTAGATGACTAAGAAAGAACGCTCAGAAATTCTCTATCAGTTATAACAGGAGAAACGATACGCTGATTTACTGCTTTCATTGTGCTCAAATTCAAATGAAAGGAACAAATTAAGATGAACACAGAAGCACAAGCTTAACGAAATGTGTAAGAGCAAATGCGTACACAGTTAGCATTTAGTTAAACTTCAAAATTTGAATTCATCACAGGGCACGATGTGAATATGGCTGAGGGCATTATTCCCATTGGCTGTCTTAAGTCCCTCGTTTTATCTCTGTACTTTCAAACAGTAGCACATATTTCTAGCATTAGAACCAGTGACCACATAAGCAAAACAAAGGGCTGCGTTGCATCTCTGCTTGTGGTGCGCAGGCATCTCCCCGCCGCGCTCGGCTGCGAACTCTAGCAATCTAACACGATTTCTATTGGGCAAGATGACGTTTTTCTCTTTCTAAAGAGCAAACAAACATTTTGCAGAGGAGATGCGCAGATGGAGGTGGACAGTGGCCTCTCCGCTCTGAAGTGAGCTCTTCCTGTCTAACTTCCCAGATGTTTGTTTCTCCCAGCCCTGCTGTCCTGTGGGGAGTTCATCTGCCGGGGAGTCAGAGTCTTCTCCAATTGCAGCAAACACAGAGCTACAGTTGGGCGTAGTGTGCTTCACTGCCCGACAGCGGAAAGCCTCAGGGTGCCGCGCTCAGAGCTGTTTTGCATTCGGAAGAAAATTGATCACTTTTCTTTTCTCCCTTGGACAACATCCTCTAAATAGCCAAGGTTTTCCTTCTTAGTCAAAGAATGCAGCCGTCACACCAGGGATCACATCGAGAGTGATAAATGTGTCTTCGGTGCAAGCACCCTCTCGGCCTGGCATCTCGCTCGGCCCTCACCAGTAAGTTTCATTTTTTACGGCGAAGGCTGTGCATCTTCTCCTACCCTCCAGGTGCAATAGATCACACCTGACAAGGCGCGCTACGGGCTGCTGCTTACCAGGGCTCTGCACGCGTGGCGAGCGGAAGGAATCCCTCACACTGCAGCCGGTCCTCTGCACTCCACTTGCGAGCAGCCTTTGCCCAAGGTGACCCCAGGACATGAACAGATTGACCTGATATCCTCCAAAACGCAGCCAAGACAGAGAGCTGTCCCTGACCTTAAAAAGTAGGAAGTGCAAAAATATGAGTTCCCCAAAATGAAGCATTTAGGAGCAGATGTTGTATGAATAGCTTATGCCCTATAAATGTGCAGAGAGACAGCAACTGAATATAATGGAAATGGGATAATATATAGGAATTTATCACAGCAAAAATGTAAAAACATAAAAATTCTTTTAGTCATGCCGGTACTTCAAACAAAAGATGTTTGGATTTTTAAAATTATATATTCAAATTGTAACCTGTTTAAAAACAATGAGGTGGGGGACCAAAGGGTGTCAGCTGAAATACAGTAAACACTCTTTACAAGGTTCAAAGGCAGCTGCAGACAGAGAGCAATGCTCTCAGGGTGTCACTCAGAAGCTGAGCTAATGGCTGTCATTCATACACAGACAGCCCTCACCACAGGATGTTTTGTCCTACAGAGGCGTGCTATGTTACCTGGCAGAGAGCTCTTTTTGACACTGTTTAAAAATTTCTTCCTGATTCGTCTTGAAGAATTTGTAGAAACTGTCAGAAAATAGACTCTCTGAAGGTGGGGATGTTTCAGAAGCAGCTGTCTTAGTTTTGCCTGCAGAGCACAGTGGGCTTCATGGTCAGAACTTAATTTGTCCTCTAATGAATCAGCAGAAATAAGGACTCTGAATGTTTGATACAATTTCTTTTGCACAGCTCTGAGAAACTCTCTTTCTATTCCATGTATTTCATGGGAAGTATAGTATAGAAAACCATTTTGAAAATTATTTGGAAACTGAAAAAAAAATTTTATGGCCATCAACACAATACATGTAAACATTTGCTGAAATAATTCCCAAAGTTATTTCCATTTGTTCATTTTATTTTTATGACTATACCAGCAGTTAAAAGTTTATTACAAATAAAATCAAGCTTGAACACATGGATCACTGTGGACAAGCATGAACCCTGAAGCTCCACACTGATGCATTATGTCCAAACCAAATGAGCACACACACATAAGAGTTTACAATGACATATCTCTGTCAGCTTAGAACTATGGAAATAGTATCAGCTAGCTATTGCTGCAGAACAAATAGACAAAAAAATTGTAGCGACTTAACAAATATGTGAATAATATCATACACTTTCCAAGGATGAGGAATTTAGGAGCATTTCATAGGTTCTTCTGCCTCATACGGAGTATTTCAGCTATCATCTGGTAGAGAACCAGATCAAAGCTTTGCTGGGATAGAGTATTTGTTTCTGAGAGAGATAGATAGAGAGAGAGAGAGAGAGAGAGAGAGAGAGAGAGAGAGAGAGAGAGAGAGGAAGAGGGAGAGAGAGACAGACAGACAGACACACAGAGAGAGGCAAAGAGAGATGGAGAGCGAGACAGAGACAGAAAAGAGAGAGACAGGGAAAACCTGAGGTGGCTATAGACTTCTCAACTCCTCTCAGAGTAGAACACCTTTTCAAAAAGCCCCATCTCTAGCATAGCAAGGTGGTCCAAATGTAGACATATGTACCTATCGCAAGCAGATGAGGTCACCAGGGACCATCTTAGAGGCTGCCCATAGGATCTATATAACTCACTAGTTGTTTCCAAGCCCCATGCTTAATCACACATTGGAATGAAAGGTGAAGATTTACTAGCCTTGCTGGGTGATGAAGAGGTCAAACTGAATTTTCTAGATTGATCAAATGCTGAAGCTTATATTTATATGATATTCTTGTATTTTACTTTAGGTAAAAAAGTTATACCTTCTCACAAATAAGAGCATACATAGCATATTAACAATTGTTATTCTCTTGTTATTTTGTTATGTAAAATTTTGGCTTATGTTTTCTTTTTTTTTTTTTTGCAGGACCAGGGTTTGAACTCACAACTTTGCACTTGCCAAGCAGGCACTTGTGCTGCAGAGCTATCTCCCCAGCCCCTTATGTTTTCATAAAATAAGAGAATGGCTATTTTAATTTTGTATTACATTATTCCTTTCTTCAAAAGGAATAAACATAAAATAATTACTATTAAAAGTCAAGAATGACAAAACAACACTTTTCAAGGCAGTATAAACATAGATCTGGCTCCGATCTTCACCTAAAAATCTAAATCTGCAGTGTCTTTAGTTACTCTTCTCTCATTGCTGGGACAAATACCCGACACCCAAAATGAAGGAAGGAAAGGTTTATTAGCTCACAGTTCATGGAGGTTTCAGTCCATATTTGGCTGGCCCAAGGCTGAGTGGAACAGGGCAGAGAGCATCCAGTTCATGGCGATGGAACAGGAACAATCATGACAGAGGCAACAGGCCAACCAGGGCAGCTGAGTGCAACAGCAACAGCTTGAGTCTGTCCCTCTGTCACTCTTTATATTTCAATCAGGCTCTCTGCCTTAGCCTATCCGCCTCAGGCCACACCCATAGTTTCAGCAGTACTCAGACCATAATCCCAACAGTAGTAAAACACGTAATCCCAGTGGATCATCATTCAAGCCTCAAACTCCATAAGCTCCACCTATGGCTGCGTGAGGCTTTAGCGGGGACAACTAGACATAAACCTTAACATGCAGCGTGTGGGGAACTAACCCTGGAGCTTCTTCTCTCACAGGGAGCAGCTGTGGAGTTACGAGCTTACCCTTGTGGTTGTGGACATCATCTAGCTGCTGAGAGAAAGCGTCTCGCAGTCAATGGCAGCACGTGCTTCAGTTCCCATTCACATAGAACGATTCGTCGACAGTTTCTCTCGGAAGGCATACTCTCCAGTATGGTATGTTGGGAGGAATTAGGCAGCACAAAGTGAGGGTTTGTAGGGCTTTGTGAGCTCTACAAACAAGAGTTGCTAGGGGAGTGCAAAGCAATATTAGCGTTGCATTCACGACTCCTCCCAGTTCTGTCTTGGAACCTTTGCTTCTCCCACAAGGGAAGAAAATTCCAATGAAGAAGAGGCTGTAGCCTTCATGGTGAGGTTCAGACTCTGCCCATGGGATGTATACTTGGCTGGGCTGCACAAAGCAGAGGGATCCTTTATCTGTCAAGATTCTTAGCTTGTCTTTCCACGGTGAAAACTGTTTCTGAGTAATTCAAGTAGGAAAAGTATTTGCTGAAAGAAATTAGGACAACTAAGAAAACCATGAGGAAGGAGGCTTGGAGGACCAGGCTTGGAATATTTGCTTTGGATAATAATTTTTAACTCAATAAAGGAGAGAGAAATAAGGCAACATGATTTCTTCAATTAAAATGATATTATTTTCAAGTCTTGTCACATATTTCACAACCGAACACCACAGTGTAGTATAATATAGACAGAAAAACGAGCTAAATATTCATTATTCAATGTGAACTTGACAAATTCTTTAAAACTTTGAACCAGGCATTTCATGTAGAACTATGGAAACATTCTCGCTCACACAGAGTTTGCATCCTGTGACATTTGTAGTGCATTTCAGCAGTTAAACTCTATTTGCACAGATTCACTATGTGAAAATTTATCTGTTTTCTTTTCATCAGATTTATTGCATCCTCATGAAATTACTGAAAATTGTGGGGACCAAGTATGATGATCCCACAATGCAAGGCACAGTCCAAACATGACAGTGGAGTCCAATTACCTTTTCCATTCTTGTAGAACTACTTAAAATAATACCTTCCAATACAAAGATGACGATAAGCAAAAATTTTAATTTTAGGTTTTACTAAATGTTGTCATATAAAAAGTACTTAGTCCAAGTTTTAGTCATTGCATGGAAAAAAGCTTCTAGAACTGCACCTGTGAATCTTCTGTGTGTATTGATTGACATCCGGTATGTGTATATGGCCGAAAGCTTACTGTGTTTAAGTTTTTCCTGAACTAAAGAAGTATCCTGCTAGTTGAGGGTCAATCCAACTGGGATATATTTGGTAGATTCTTTAAAGATGTTGCAGTGAGACTCCATGTCAAGGATGGAGGCATGATTCCTCTCCTTGATGCTTTATTTTCTTCATCTTCAGCCAAAGTCAGTTGGAATGAATTGGTTCAATCTCTCCTGGAAGTCTGGGAGTGGGAAGGGACAGTAGGCGGGATGCACTTGGGGGCTCTTGGGTTGGGGAGACTATCCTTTCTTTTGACTCATAATTTTGTTATAGTAAACCTAGATACGATATTGCACACACAGACTCATCTATTTTTGAAGAATAATTATTTAGGAAATCACTAAATTCTGAGACATATGGATGGCTTAGAGAGTGCGGGAGAAGATGAGCTACTTTAGCACTGAAAAAGCAAGATGTCACAATTTTCAAAAATGTATCGATCTAACCCAGAAAATATAGAAAACTATTTTACATTTAAGATCTCTTTCACCTAAGAGCTATACATGAGAGAAAGAAACTTATAAGTGTTTCAAACTTGAGCGATAAGCAATAGAAGATAAGCTATGTGTGGTCTTGGCACAGCACCTCCTCAGCCTCTTTGATCTCTGACTGGCCTGACAAAACAATGGTGTTCTCTGTGAGACTCTTGCTCTTGTATAGCAATTTTGTTTCCTCATATCTTTTTTTTTCTCCATATCTCGCATTAGCATGACACACACTATAATCTCTTTAATGATAATAATTGCCCATATTCTCTTAGAGACATTTCCTCTTGGTTACAAACACATTTTTTCTGCTCTCCTTTGTCACGCAACTCGCCAAAACCTAGTTTCCAAGCCCTTTCCACAGGTCTTTTTTTTTTTTTTTTTTTTTTTCCCTTTTTTTTTTTTTTTTTTTTTTTTTTTTTTTTTTTCCCCTTATGTTTATGTTAACATTTGTCTTTATCTGCCCCTCTCCACTGAACTCACTTTCACGTCCACTGGTAATATCTATATTACCAAAGCCATTAGGCAATATTCATCCTGCTTTTGCTTGTGTTAGAAACATTAGATAAAATGAATTTATTTGAAATTCTTCTTTCTTTCCTCTCTGCCCTGCTGATCTTTTCCTCCCCTGACTTCACATTCTAGATTCAAATTTCTTCACCTTGCAAAGTTTAGGGTTTGGGCTTCGCCTGTGTGGTATAGGCTGTTATACAGGTTCTCCTGCATAGTCTAGTCAGTCCCTTGGCTTTTAAACAGGTATTTTCTTAGGACTCCTGTGTCTCTGTTACAGAGTAAACCTTTCCTTTGCATTCCAGGTGTAGATCCATAGTCTACTTGATAGATTTGACTTTTTTAACTACTTTTTTTTTTTCTGTTAGAGCCACAAGGTACTTAACAAATTCAAAAGCAACCTCTTGAGGACTTAGCTACGTTCCTTCCTCAGTGAAGGCAACTCCATTCTATTTAGGCTGAAACTTTGGAAGGATCCTTGAATTCTTGCACGCATAGATAGCTGATGAACCAGCAAACCTCACTCTGCCTCCTTGCAAACACGTTCCGATTGAGACCACTTTGCCTCCACTGCTACTGCATTCCACAGCCCCCTCTCACTCAACTGTTGCTGCAAAGCAGATGCCATAATTTTTGTTTGTGTCCCTTGTCCCCGACAAATTATTTTCTGCACACCTGCCAGAGCTATCATGGCAAAATACAAATAGAACAGCATGGCTTCTCTGTACAAACCTTCACTCATGGCTGGAGCAGAAGGCTGAACTCTCATTTTAGATTTTGACCTAGACCACGTATTGAAATCTCCCAGGGAACCTTCATAGTGAACAAGCGTCGGAGGCATCGCTGGAAACTCCAATTTCACAGCACATTTATAGGATCTGGCTTCTGGTATTTTAAAAATATTTTGTGAAGTTACTATAAAGGATATTGAAGAAAATGTATCTCATTATTTGTGTCACTTTTTCTGAACTAGTTTTTCTTCCCTTTTATAGCCTACCTCAGAATGGACAAGACTTTCCCATGATTTTATTGCATTCTGACATGGTATACGGTTGGCCTGTTGCTTTATTTTCTGTCATAATTCATCAGAACTTAAACTGCAGGAGGTCTGACAATGTTATTTGGTTTTGGAGGCTGTTACATTTCTAGCTTCTAACACAGTTTCTTATCCATTGCAGCTTCTGATTACACGTTGAATATACACTTTGCTTTACAGTCTTTAGCCTGACGTGATTATGTGCAATGGATCAGCCTTGGTGTGGCACCAAGGGGGCTTGAAGAAGTGAAAAATGGAGATGTGGTCTTTTGACGTGTTCATTCGCCCCGCCAGGGACCAGCCGTGTGAAAGTGTTCCTCAGGAAGATGAAAATAGGCCTTCGAGTTGGTGACAGAAGCCGAGTGAGGGGTGAGGACTCATTTTTCTGAGTTGTGCAGTTAGAGTTAATGACTGGAACCAATGGGGAGAGGATCAGAAGCCCAGTGGAGAGCACCAGGGCTGGATTAGAAAATACAAGTGACATGGAAAGAATTAGGGAAGGGGATTAAGAAGTCATGTAGAGACGCAGCAGGGCCCATGGCAGCGCGCTCGGCGTCCCTGCTGCTCTCTGTGGTCCTGGACTTCCAGGAGTGCAGATGCCAGAGGCTGGGCCGACCCCGAGTGTGACAGCCCTTGTGTGTTCCTCACACAGCGTGACATCCTAGGCCTGTGCTGCGGCCTCCCGCTTTGTGACGATGAGGGTCTGATGCATGTCTCCCGTGGATGCTTCAGGTAGAAGCTGGGATGGTTCTGTGTGGCTTTAGCTTGCTCTCGAGTTCCTGTGAGGTAATAATGCTGCTTTGTATTGAAAATGGAGTTTAACTGTGAGCATCTGCAGAGAATTCACAGCACCCTCAGCAGCGGGGAAATGTGGAGTACAAGGTGCGAAGGCTGTAATTAGACCCAGACATCTGTCGCCCAGCACTGGGGAGCAGATCCGGCGCTCGCCCGCCCTCAGCTCTGCCGGGCTTCCTCAGTGCCCCTGCCAGACAGGGAGCTGCTGAGCGGGCCGGTTTACAAAGGTGTCTTCCGGGCATGTGTTGATTTCCATTTCCTGTCAGTCGCATATTTCCGGAACAATCTGGAGGCGAATTACTACGAAGCGGATAGCTCATTCTCCCGCCTTTGCAGACTGATTGTCGAGAACCTTCCCCCATCTTATCTCTTGTGTCCGCCTGCCCCGAGGACACTACTGTCGTCCGGCAGCTTTATCAAGGGAGATAAAAAAGATTCGATGAAGTCATGCCAAATTGCTACTTTTTACCAATTCTTATTTGAGCAGCATTTCCCGATGTGCCATCTATAGAGTACATCCTCTAAGAATCTTGTTTTTGGAAAAAGCTCTTTAATTCAATGCATTGACTAAATGCTGCATATCGTATCCTCCTCTTTAGAAATTCATGGTGCTCACTGGGGTATTAAAGGCTCCTAGCTCTCTTGCAGTAAAGGACTGGTTTAAACTCTTTTGAACCCAGCATTTCCCAAACTTATTTCTTCAGAGAGTTTTTCTTTTTCTTTCTTTCTTTCTTTCCTTTTTTTTTTTTTTTTTCTGAGACATAAAACTGAATTAATGTTCCAAAGAAAAGACCTTGGTAGAAGCTAGATTAAATATTTCTTATCACTGACATTTAAATTGTGCCTCAGACGAGATCAGGAGATTTCCTGAGAATTTCTTCCTTGCCGTGCTCTATTACCATCGATAACCGTGCATTATGCAATCATTCAGGATAAGTGGGCCAGGATTCTAGCTCGTTCTTCTTCTCAAAAGAATAAAAATAAAAGTTCACTCTTTCACTGTAAAGATCAGTCAACTTAAAGGTTGACTCTGTTCTCATCCCATTCAGCTGTGGCAAACCGAGGTGTAGATGTAGCCTGTGATTCACAGGCGCCGAACTCCCCGTGGCTCTGAATATCCTGCATGAGTACATCAGCCTTTCCTTCCCACGGAGGGAAAATCAGGGCCTGGGGACACTGAGATCTTTTGTGAAGCAGCTGGCATCACTGACTTTCAGGTACCCTGGGCAACATGTTTATAGAAAAACTTAAAAGACAGAAATGAGTAATTTAGCATACTGCTTTCTTCTGCAAAGAACAAGACTATGAATAACTGTATTGGAAAGGACAAAAAAAATCAAGCAGAAAGCAAAGTAGGTGGTAGAAAAAGTATAATCAATGATTAGTACATTGCTTAAACATCCAGCTGCACAAGTAAACTACAGCGCTACTCGGGAGACGAGACCTTTCTGAAGTACAACAATTGCGTGGATCAAGAAAGAATTAGTCAATAGGCGAGGTGAGAGAACTTGGCGAGAAGCAAATGAAATGTGTGCCTGCCCATGAAGAAGATCGAACGTAGATTAAGCAAAAGCCACAAGAGGACTAAAGTCCTTTCTTTTATAGCAAAACAATTAGGTGTAGAAATGCATTCTACTTCGCTTTCTGCCCTGAAAGGTTGCAGCTAACAGGAACTTCTTTTTGTTTTACTACATGGGGAGTTAGATGGATCAAAGAAGGAAACCTGCCCTTAGTCTTCCAGATGGCCTGGGGGAGCATGGGGGAGTGGAAGGGGAGGAAGAAGTGAACTGAAGAGGGAGCGAGAGAGAGAGAGAGAGAGAGAGAGAGAGAGAGAGAGAGATGCCGGAAAGACTCGGTTAGCTATGTAATGCGCTGTATAAGGCCGGCTCCTCAATGTCCTCAAAGGCGTTCCAGAAAAGAAGCAAACAAAAATTCTTTCCAATGAAAAATATAAATGTTTTGGTGCCAGCTATACCTCAATAAAAAAGACATCTGTGTTCTACCTTCTAAAATAAAGACTGCATTTTAAACACACACAATTTAATTCATCTTAATTCACATTTATTCCACGAGGATACAGCAACGCTATTCCATCTATGCTTCTCATGCTACTGCGAACGAGCTTGGCAGAGGAATACCAAAAACATGAAGCAATCATTTATATTGTCTGTAGAATGTACTTGCTTTGGAAATGTTGTTGATTTTGTGGGACTGATCGGCTTTGCTGGCAATTTCCTACATTCACAATCAGTCTGCTCTGCTAGGATGGTCATTATATTTTTCAGGATTCCCCAGAGCAGTAGAGCCAGTAGGATGCATGCACGGACATGGAAGGAGACTCAGGTCCCGAGATTGGCTTGCACGATTGCGAAGGCTGGCCGGCTCAGAGGCTCTGAAGAAGAGCCAACACCACAACTCAAGTCTGAAGGCTACCTTTTGGATAAAGAGGGGTGAAGCGTAAAGAGCAGCAGGAAAGTAATGCTTCATTTCCCTGGATGAAGACCTAACTGAAAAATAATCAGCCTTGAAAACTAGAGTCCCAGAATCTCAGCCCCCATCCTTTGCCTTAGCTGCCATTAGAGAGTGAACTGTGAGGTCTAGTCTGTGTCACACTGTCCGTCCTTGCGTAAACAACCAGTGCTGATGTTTTGGCTAGGTCTTGTTTTTGGAGGAACATGGTGATTGGTGATGTAATCACGTGGATTGACAACGGTGAGTGAAAACTGTACTGTAGATGATTAGGGGAAGAAAAAGTAATTAATCCTGCTGGGTCATAGAAACCGTAAAAGCTGCCCCTGAGCGCTTCCTATAGGTGGCATCCTGAATGTGCATGGCATTCCTAAATTTTTTACACATTCTTATACAT
The DNA here is from genome assembly GCA_004027025.1 of Myocastor coypus. NCBI lineage: Eukaryota > Metazoa > Chordata > Mammalia > Rodentia > Myocastoridae > Myocastor > Myocastor coypus. Next base: position 23,581 of record PVJA010022435.1, read on the forward strand.
ATGCACACACAGGGTGTTCTAGAAAATAGGAATGAGTGCAGTGCAACACAACAGCTTGCCAGAGAGTTGCACAAACACACACCCGTTGCTGGCTGATGCATCTGTTTGATTTCAACAGCTGGGCATGCCTCTTTATTTTCCAACCCTACTTCTGGAAGAAGCATCTTCACTGTGCTCTTCAAGCTCATACGAACCCAAGACAAATTCCTGAGCTCACCGCACAGGATGGAAGCGTCACCTCGCCTGTAGAAAGTCCGACTGTGTAAAGCTTTTCACTGTTCAGTAAATGCGATCGAAAGCATCTTACTTTGATATTCTTAAAACTGAGAGATTTAAATTCATTTAATGCTTTGGAAGAGACCCTGCTGCCTCTAGGGAACCTTCCCTGTCCTTTGGCCCTCACATCCTTGCACTCTGTGCGATGTCTACACGCTTCTCCAACTGCACTAGCACTATTCCCTGTACTTGAGACTCTCTGAGAGTGAGGGCGTCCACAGCTGGGCCCAGTAGGTGCTCCTGCTAAATCTGTTCAGAACTCTGCCATCCTAGCTGCTGGCCTCGCGAGGCACAGGGTCCATCATTCCGTTGTTCTTTGTAGCCCTCACAACTGCTCACCAAGTGCACAGCTGTGGTACTGACCTTTCGTAATATCATTCAGAGAACCAGCCTCACTTTACGAAGTCAGCCCGCTCTCCTTTAAAATTCCCATGCATCTTCCACTGGCTGTGCAATGGAGCCTATATTTCATTCAATTTCCCAGGAAGATTTCTTTTTCTGTCAACAATTAAATATTATGTTAGTAAAATTTGCCTAAGTTCTTGGACAATGCCAGTGAACATAATCCAGATCGCAACAATCTTTCAGCGCTATGAAATTCAAGCAGAGTAGAACCAGAGGGTTGAGGTGATATGAGAAAACATTCTTGTGTTGCTATCTGAGCATAATCTGGGAAAGAGCGACCATCAGGACCTCGGTTCCCAACGTGGTTCCAAGCCAAGGAAAATATGTCTGCTGCTCACTGCAGTGGGGTTCTAGGTGATTTAGCCTCTGTCATTGGCTGGGCCACACTTAGAAGGTTTAAAGCTGTTTTAGGGTTTCCAAATAATTCTGAGAGGTGCTTCATTCAGTTGTATGCTTATCCCACGAATGTATGTTCCTTAAGCCAGTGAGGCCCGTATGTTTTTAAATTTAGTTATTAATTGTATGCCTTAAATCGACTTTATGGTATACAACTGTGCACTTTTTAATGCATGCATAGGATCATGTAACACCTGTAGTCAAGAGACAGAGCTGTTAGCCTAGAAATCTGTTCCATGATGTCTATTGATAGCTAGCGTGGTTCCCTTTTGGGAGCTACAAGAAGCCAGGAAATGGACCACGTGTGTGTAGGTGGGACTAGGCCTTAATGCCTAAATAAGCTACCCCAGTGCTGAGAAAAACATCCTGTCTGGTTCAGGCCAGCTACTAGTCATTAAGCAACCTTGGGTCATGTGATACAAACTTTGCAAAAGTATAAATGAAGGATTGTTTTGTTGTGAGTGGAGTTAGTCTTGCCCATCAAGCAGACTGGCAACCACCCAGCCCAGCTTTTCTTCTTCTTCTTCTCTATCTTTCTCATTCCTACCGAGGTGTCTCCCTGGGGTAGAGCCATTTGCAGTAAGACCAACGGAATGCTACAGTTCCCATCTATCTATTCCTTACAATGTCATCATGATTTCATTTTGAAGAGTTCATAAATGGAACTGGGCACACATGATGTCTTTGGAAAAGGCCTTTTCAAACTCAGCACAGAGCTGTTTTGATTTATCAGTGACCTGTCTCCTTTCCATTGCTGACTAGCATTCTGTCTATGGATCGACCACAACATTTGTCCTCACTCATCCTAGGCCACTAGGGCTGTTTCCAGGGTTGGAGTATACTGAAAGAGAGCTGCGGTTAAAATGTGCACAGCTTTTTGTGTGAAAAGACATTTTATTCTTCTCTGAATCTTGCAGAATTAAAATCTGGTAAAGATATTTGAACTGCAGGAAATTTGCCTTGGCTGGGCTGTGTGTATCATTTTGCATCCACCCTAGTAGTATACTCCTGTGAGAATACTAGGCCACCCGGATTGGTCTTTACCAGTTTTTGGTGTTGTTCAGCTGTCATTCTAATGTGTGTGTAATGACAAGCAGTTGTGCGTTTAACTAGTGTTTTGTCGGGTTAATGATGTCGAACAACTTCCTCTGTGTGTATTTTCCATCTACGTAATCTTATCTCTCAAGTTCTTCACTCATTTTTATTAGTTTACTTACTGTCTCATTTTTGCTTTTTGTTCTCTTCTTGAAAGAAGTGTGCTATCTGCCGTTTAATCACAAATTTTTGATGACTGTGTCATTGAGGAACTTTTTAAAGTATCTACTAATATTTTTATTCTTTAAGGAATTTTTGAAGCAACTTTGTGGGTTACATAGAGTTGTTTTAAATTATTTACAAATCTGATAGAACTCTTCATTAAAAGCACCTGGGCTTTCAGATTTTTTGATTACTTATTTTTTATTTTTTTATTTTATTTATTTATTTATTTTTTTGTCTTTTTGAGACAGGGTCTCACTATGCAGTTGAGGCTGGCCTTGAGCTCACTTTTGTAGCCCAGGCTGGTCTCGAACTCGCACCGATCCTCCTGCCTCCGCCTCCCAAGTGCTGGGATTACAGGCGTACGCCACCACGCCCGGCTGATTACTTATTTTTTAGATTCATTCATTCATTCATTCATTCATTCATTCATTCATTTTGGTGATACCAGGGATTGAACGCAAGGCTCTGTGCTTGACAGGCAATTGCTTATTCCACTGAGCTATTTCCTTGACCACTGGAGTAGTTTTAGAGAGAAGCCGGCACAGAGTTTTCCACAACAGCTCCCACTCCCCCAGTGTGCACCGCTTCTTCTGTCACCAACATGCCCCACACAGGGGTGATTTTGCTTTATTACCAAGTTGCCCAGTCTGCCTGCCTCAGTTGCAATCTACCTGCCTCACCTCTTGAGTAGTTGGAATTTCATCTGTGCCTCACTACTCGCAGGCAAAGAATGAGTTTTTATTTCACAGTCAATAAACCTATATTGGTCATCTCCCAAAGTCCACAGCTTACTTTGGGGTTTACTTACAGATTTGTATATTCCACGGATTTGGGCAAAGGTGTAGTGACTTTTTGCACCATTATGTTATCATTTACAGTGGTTTCTCTGGTGGAAAAGTCCTCTCTTGCTTGTTTCTGCACATCTAGGGCCCACCCTAAACATGCAATACCACGCAGGTCGCTTCCTTAGGAGAAGCTAAATGAAAATTGTAAGCTCTCTGAAGAAGTGCGGAGCTTAATATCTCAGAAGTTCATTATCTTAGACTTCCTTTGAATCAGGAGTCCAGGCAGAGTGGTGCCCTCTGGGAGGCTGTGTTCTCTTGGGAGACTGAAGAAGAAGCTGCTTTGGTGGAAAATGCCAGCTGGCAGCGCTGATCCCTGTCTGTCTTCTGACTCGTGGCCTCAGTTTCCTGCCAGTGAGCAGTCAGCATTCGTGCTGATTTTTGTGAGATGGCTTCTCAGGTCAATATATGGTAAGTTATTTTATGAGCTTATAAGCAGAGAGAGAGAGAGAGAGAGAGAGAGAGAGAGAGAGAGAGAGAGAGAAAGACAGACAGACAGAGACAGAGAGAGACAGAGAGACAGAGAGAGAGAGAGACAGAGAAAGAGCGAGAGCAAGCGAGCCAGGGCCAGAGACAGCCTTCCTCCACAACAGGCTATTGAACCTGACACAATAAAATCACACACATTCACTCACTGGAATTCATTGGCCTGAAAGAAATCATGCATTCTGCTGACGCTCACAGGAAGGGGGCGACACAGGAGGGAGGGAGTGGCCTGGACCACGCAAAGCTCCCCTGAATGCCTATTTTTATAATTGGGTTTGCAGAAAATGCCCTTGGCATAACCCCCAGCTGAGCTGCGGTTCTCCTTCTAGGCACTGCCGTTCAGGTGTTTTGTTAAGATCCTTTGCATCCATGTACTTATTGGTTTGTGGAGATTTAGATTATTATTGTAGGGTTTTTTTTTTATTGTATTCTGCTTTTTCTCCCCTTTTTTCCCCTACTTTTTTGGGGCTAAACATTTTTAACATTCCATTTTGCTATTGTTTCTGACTAACTTAAAATTTTTAATGGCTGCTCCAAGGACTGCAGTGTGCACACTTAATTTCTATAGGCTACATATAAGCAGTATTATATCATTTCAACTACATGTAGAAATATTGCCATCATGTGAATTGTCTACCTTATGTTCTTCGCATTATCTTTTATTTCAGAGATGTATGTGCAATATAATTTAGCTTTGGACTAGGCAATGCACTTTAAAAGACCAAAGATGAGAGCACAAGTCTATTTTCCTTATTAAAGTGTTTACATTTCTCTTGCTCTTCCTTAATTTATGATATTTCAATTTTTCTTCAGGGACAAAGTCCTTTCTTTCTAAAGAACCCTCGTTAGGAACCACATAGAGACTGACGGCAAGGACAGATTTCCTTATAGTCTCTTTACGTGAGAAGGTCAATTTCATTTTCATTTTTGAGCACTTTGTTTTCAGGATAAAGAATTCTCATTTAATAAGTCTTTTCTTTCACCTTTTACTATCTTGTTTCCTTGAGGTCTGCTTAGCTTCCCATGACAAGTCTGCAGAAATTCGATTATTTAATCCTACATAGGCTCTGGTGTGTTTTTCTTGCTTTCAGTAGGTTCATTTATTTTTCATTTTATTCAGTTCAATTACATGGGGTATTGTGATTTTCTTCAGATTTTTCATCATTGAGTCTCATTGAACTTCTGCTATCCCAAATCTTAAAGTATTTCTTCTACTCTTTCTTCAGATATAATTTGTTGACCTTTATTTTTATTTTTTTACAGAATTCCATCTGCTATTCCAATCATGCGCATTTTCTATATTCAGATGTTACTTTATAGATCACTAAGACCTTTAAAATTTTTTTCTTCTGTTATTTACTTGGATAGCCTCTGTTGATATAGTTTTCAAATCAGTAACATTTGTCTCAGTTCTCATTTGCTGTTAAGCTTAAAACAAATTAAATTAAAAAAATATCATGTGTTTCACTCCTAGAAATTCTACTGTATTCATTTTCTAATGTTTCCATTTCAGTATTGAGATTCACTATCTGCTCATTAATTTGGGTCATGTTTTCCTTTGCTGTCTTAGAACATTAAAATGTTACAAAATTTTTGTCATACGATTCCAACATTCAAAAAGAAAATTCAGCATTTTATTTTTAATTTGTTTTTCTTAACTATGGTTACTTTTTATAGTAATGTTAGTCTGCATTCTAGCTATTAAGATTAATATTTCTGCCAGTCCTGCATGCTGGTGTCTTGTTTAATGCTGTCTTCACTCAGAAGGCAGTGAGCCTGGCAGGCAGTCCGTTCTGAACCCTGTCTCAGCAGCAGTAGACAGGATGAGGTGTGGGCACATGGGTTTCAGCGGTTGCCTTCCCCTGAGACTCTGAGACTCTGAGCATCTGCCCGGTGTGTGCAGAGTTGAGGTGAAGTTTCCGTGGCTCTCTTTTTCCTGGATCATACCTTTTAGAGCCAATCTTGCAAGCCCCAAATTTATCTCTCAAGCAAGTAGTAAGTTTTCACCTCACCCACCTACTGTGGTTTCCACAGGAGAGCAGCCCGCAGGGAACCACTATGACAGAAATCTCATCTAGGATGTTCCTTGTTCAACATATCAAATGTCTGTAGGTTATGTTTTGAGCTATTTCTGAGATACTTCATTGTAAATTTAAAATAAATATATTGTTTTAGTGCTTAAAATTATTAATTGAGGAAGAATTTAATAAAAAAATATGTATCAGCAAGAGAGATTCAAAGGTCAAGTTTGAATTAACCAAAGAGTAAAGACTTATATTACAGTAATTCATTTGAAAGAGAATTCTACACAGCTATTTGTGGAAGTGCAAGCACGAGGCATTTACACCACCGAACTATATCTGTGTGAAGAACAGAAGTTCAGAGACCGAAGTCACCTTGATTTTAAAGAAGTCAGAGATTTTAAGAAAGATAAATACAATTTTACTTCATTTGAAAGATCAATTTGTTTACTACCTATATGGACAAGTGATGAGATTTCATCTTTAGACATGTTAAATAATTAGAGATACTTATCCAAACTCCAGTAATGATATTTCATCAACAGTTGGCCCAGGGATGAGTGGAGAACTTGAAACAAATTTGTTAGTCTTCACATTGAGACAGTATCAATAGCATAGAACTAAAGGTAGAGTGATACTGAGAGGAGAGGAAAAGGTGATCAGAGAGAGAGAGAGAGAGAGAGAGAGAGAGAGAGAGAGAGAGAAATAATATAGAAACTTCTAAGCCTGAAAATTCAAAATGTAAAACCATTTATCAAATATAAATAAAATATGATATTCCTCTTATACAGCAATAAAATGATCTCAAGATATAGTGCTATGACCTTGTGTAATAGTAAAGGACTTGGGTACGTTCTTGGTGTATCCTTGGTGGTAAACTTGATTGTGGAGAGGGAAATAAATGGTCATCAGACATAAAAAGTCATGAGCATGATTCTATACCGTATTATTTAAGTTCTGCAGAGAAACAGAACCAAGTGAAGAATATCCTTCCATCCATCCATCCATCCATCCATCCATCTGTCCATCTGTTCATCCAACCATCCATCTCTATCTCATCAGCAGAGACAGAGAACTATAGAAGTTAAAAATAGAAGCAGAGCCAAGCATTAGCTCATAAGGTGCAGAGGCCAAGAAATAATGACCCGGAGCCTTGGTAAAGCCAGTGGCACCGTCTAAGTCTGTGTCTGAAGACACAAGGACTAGGAGAAATACTGGGCTCAGTTCCAGTGTTTGTCTGAAGACAAGAGACTGGGCGCTATCTATTATGTCAACTCTAGGCCTAGGACAGGGGACACCAATGCTCCCATTCAAATGCCAGCTGGATGGAAACACAACCAATTCCCTCAGGCTTTCTTTCTATCCATGTCCCCGCTCACGTCAGGAAGGGGCCTCTGAGTTACTTAGGCAGTAGATTCAAGTGTTGCAGTCTGCTCAATGCATCCTCACACGTAGATCCAGAAACAATGAGGTCGAGACATCCTGCGGCCCAGTCAGGCTCACGCACCCACACAGGTATCAACTAATACACTGTATACTGAGTTAAAGTTATGTGCTTCCTACCTTGCCGCCTGTTAGGAAACATGACCGCACAGATTTTATAACCAAATGGTCTATTTTCTGTGTGTCTCGTGATTACAAATATTTGTTCTACAAAGACCAAAACAATTTTCAATGTCTTTCATATTGGTACATATCTACCTTAACTTTTTCTGAGAAGATTTACAGCAGTAGTTCTATAGGTAGTATAACAATATGAAAGCATGAAAATCACTTATTTAAAGCTGCCGCCAATCAGTTTATTGACTGTATATCTATCAATCCATCTTAGGACTTCACAAATCAGAATTTCCTCTATCCATGCACTCAAATCTCAAAGGGAGAAAAGCAATGTGAAATGTGAATTTCCACTATATATGTTGTTGCACGTTTTTTTTTTTTCTTTTTACCTGAATGAATGATTTTTTTGTTTTTGTCGGGGGAGGTGTTTACTGGGGATCGAACTCTGGACCTTGTGCTTGCTAGGCAGACACTTATACCACTGAGCTATATTACACACTGTACCTGAGTGATTTTTGAAATGTGGGATTTGTTTTGAATTTCAGAGCAGGGAAACGAGCTCATAACAAAATATGTTCTTTAGACTCTAATTGTACAGAATTTGGTTACCATAAAATCATGGTTTATACTGAACAAATTCAACGAGTATGTTCTTTTAGGGTACCACTGATTACTTGCCTTGATAGCCTATTCTTTGGTATCTAGGTAGTGTTTCACAGCTGTACGGTTGCCTATTTTAGATAACGTCTGGCAATTAGCGTAAAAAGAAGGAGTCTTCATACTTCCCAGCAGAGACTGAAAAGTCAACAATTCAATTTCATGAATCTTTGTAGAAGACTTCGTATTCATTGAAAAGTCCTTAGGAGAGTGATTTTTTGTGTTTCATTTTATTTTACATCATTTAGAGGAGTCATGAAAAAATACAATTATCAGCTTCAAGTATAAAAACAAATAACAACTTAGATTTTTCTATATTTTTTCATAAATGGAGTGGTGGAACAAGTCCTGGGCCGAATGCAGAGGCTTTATTTCAAGGCATTGACAGTGCCTTTGTCACTGGCCAAGTGCGATACCCTGATCTCCAGCCTGTCTCTGCCTTCTAACTGTCAGTATTCTCCATTGCAAAACAAGTTTGCGTCCTCTCCCCTCTCCTGTCTCTATGTAGAGGGAGCACATCAGACTGAACTGGGGTAGTGCACCCCACCTGACAGTTATTGGAGGACTAACTGGAGGTGCTTTTCCCTTGCAGGGTTGTCTTTAATGTTCTTGATTACCTCTTCAGGCAAGGGTGACCTTGCTAGTTTAGAAGGTTAGCCTGGTCTTATGTGAATCATCTTCTCCAGGTCCCTTGATGATAGAGGAACAAGAGGAGGCTGCAGGTTGTGAGATCGTCCTGTCTGTGACACCTGCACTGGCGGTCAGTATCATGCAGGCAGAGGGCTTTGCACACGAAAGCACCCACACTTACACAAAACGCTCATGCTATTGCGCAAAAGACAAGCTTTCAAAGTATTTGACAGTAAAAATGTCATATATAGGTATATAACATTAGTACAGGGTTTCATCACATAGATTGGACTCCTAGTGATTCTGCTGTTTTCAGCCTCCCAAGTACTGGAATTGCAGACATGCACCACAAACTCCAGTCTCAATTGCTGTCTCAGCCCACCCTGGGGGCAAGACTGTCATGGCACACCAGGGATAGAACCCCTGCGCTTTGCCTAACCAGGCACTTTAGTCCACTGAGCTATCTGGTTGGCTCCTAAAAGTGTCATAATTTAAAAACTGCATTTAAAATCCAGCGACTGAGGAGTCAAATAAATTCAGGTCTTTCATCTAGGACAAGATCCTCAGTTGGTTTTGAAAAGTAAGAGGTATTGACAGGCAAGTTCTTTGAAATTCAGTGACTGAAGGGAAGAGGGAGAAATAGTGAACCATTTCATAAACATTTTATTTCTTTTTCTAGGAAATGTGTTGCTTCTAGTTTCATTTTAAATGTAAGGAGTGTACTAGCTCACTTTGCTCAGGATTTAGGCAATTCTTTGTACTTTGAATACTGACACTGAGGAAGTTCCAGGCAAGTTAGAACGAGCTGGTCTCTATTTCATAGCATTAAAATCAACACGACTTTATTCAATAAGCCTAGGCTTAATTTCAGCCACATCATAAACCCCTTAATCTTTTCCCATTGATCTGAGGGATTCGGACTCTGTTCTTGGTTCCTCCAGAAGGTAATTCATGGCGGAACTATGACCCTCACATCCTGTTCCTTGGGTGTAAATCTGAATAATAAAAGAAAAGAACCTCAGATTCTGTTGAGTCATGTCTCTCTACATTTGCTATTTTGGCTTCCAGCATGAAAAACGAATTCCAGGTAGCACAAAGGAGAAGCGCTGATTTATTTCAGTGGTGTGGTTGTGCCAGGGAAACCAGGAGCATGTGAGCAATGCCAGATCTCAGGAAGGAGTTGGACCAGAGATAAGAGGCCTTCGCCTTCGCCTTTGTCTTTTGCTCAGGCTTCTTGTCTTTGCTCCCAGTTCGGTGTTGCCAATTTTGTCACCCCTTGAGTTCACAGGGTGGAAAATATGACAAGCGCAGCGATGTTAATGTACCTTGAGTGAGGCCATGGACCTTACGAGAGAGATGACCTTTCCAGGCTGCAGCTTGGATCTGTAGGGAACACACTGGTAACTGTTTCAATCTGCCGAATCCATGTGCAAGCTCACGCAGTAGGCAAGACTGGCACAATTCGCTCTTGTAGCCAAGTGCTGAGCTCTGGCAGAGCCCGTGCCCGGAAAAGCAAAGAGCTGAGCAAATGATATATGCGCTATCTAATACACTAGCAGTGGCAGCAATTAAACCAAGCATGTTTGCTAAAAATGAAAAAGTTAAAGTCAATCTGCAGATTCAGCTCTCACAGAAGCTAAGGATTTGTCTTACCTTCTTCTTCAAGTCATTATTTAAATTAAAAATTCTGGGGCAGAATTATGTCAGGTGGACCCCATAAAGGTTCAATACAGTCATTTGATGTAACTCTTGAAAGAACAGAAAAAGCCAACTTGCTGCCCGGTGAAGTTATTTCCAGGGCTAGGGTAATTCAGCTCAGAAGAAGAAAATGCGATGAGGGTGACCAGTTGGTGGTTGAAGCACTTCAGTGTATGTTGAGTCTGTATTTCAGAAGAAATGGAAGGCAAGAGAGAATCAGTTACAGTTAGGCCATCAATGCCTGGAAGCCTCAAGGCACAGAAGGAGCCTTTTCTTGATGAGTGCTGCTTACCCTGATTTTCTTTTTTGTCTCTCTCCCTCTCTCTCTCTTCTCTTTCTTTCTTTTTTTTTTTTTTTTTTTTTTTTTTTTTTTTTTTTTTTTTTTTTTTTTTTTTTTTTTTTTTTTTTTTTTTTTTTTTTTTTTTTTTTTTTTTTTTTTTTTTTTTTTTTTTT